>AWWV01005460.1:0-10848 GCA_001974805.1 Corchorus capsularis | reverse complement strand
TTCTCAACATAAAAACACAATTATTCATCCATTTACAATATTTAAAGTTTATGTTTCACTTACCCACAAAAGCAAATGCATTCCCTTTGCTTCCAAGCTCTTCCAAAGCTTCCACAACTCCAATTTGTTTCCTTTCAAACCTCCATCATCCACCAAAAGTTCAACTTATGAGAATTTAATCAACAAAACAACAACAATCCCAACAATATCTCAACCAAATTTTATCCTTACCTCTAATAATGGGTTTCCTCTCCAACAACCATAAACTTTGGAATAAACACCACCATTTGGAAGAGCTTCATAAAGGTTGTCTTATGAATGAAATGCATGTTAGTTTCCATTGAGCTTCAAGCCTCAAATTGAGGAGAGAGAGTTCGGGTTCAAGAGAGAAATTTGAAAGAGAGTTCGGGTGAGAAGAAAATAAAAGTGGGAGGTGCATTTTATTTCCAATTAATAGGTAAAATTGCCTTCTAGTCCTTGCATATTTATGGTTAGGCTCAATTACATCCCAAAGCTTCACTTTCAATGCACTTGAATCCTCACTTATTTTCTTCTTATATTAAATTTTAATTTATAATACCAAAAGTAGATTCTTATGGTATTACACTTAATCCCAAGATTTATTTTCTGTTTTCTGATTAAATAAACAATGAAACATTATAAAAGTAAAAAATATATAATTATATGTATATTACTTTATTACAAACGAACAACAATCGAATGTATTAGTGAACGTAAACAAACCAAATATTTATTGTTCATGTTCGTTCGTTTATTAAACAAATAGAGAAAATTTGTTCAAACTCGTTTGTTTACCTTGATAAACGAACACTTAGCGAACACGAACCGTTCGCCGAATCCTGGTTGGTTTGATGCCTTATATTCATGAGTTTGGGTTTATAAATATGGAAAATTATTCAATGCACTGTCAATGAAGTTTAGTAAACTCCACATGCAGGCATAGAATGGTGACATATGTCCCCTAGAAACTAGATTGAGATATTTAAAAATTAATTAATTAAAAAATTAAAATGTGTCAACTCCTCAATCCGCTTGTGGAGTCCAAAATTTACACTGTCAGTGTATCAAATAATTACTCTTAAAATATATAGCCCCTAACAAATAATTACACTGTCAATGTATCAAATACCTACTCTTAATAATTACTCTAAGGTAAGTTGTCTAATTTTCTTGTTTATAATTGTATGTGGTTGATTTACTCGGGATAAGAGATCAAATCATGAAAGTTATATTCATATTTTCATTAAGAATTAATTAGAAAATACGCTAACAATTGGTATCAGAAGTTGGTTATAGACCCGGAAAATTACCATTAGAAATCAATTGATGGCGTTGTTGAAAGTTGAAAGAGCACGTAAAAGATGTATTGCTTTAGCTATATTTTTATGTCTGCAAGATTATCACTGCAACTTATTATTGTAAATTATTCGGATTGTGAAAATTGCGTTGCTGATTTGCGGTCTTAGTTTTGCGATGGCATGTATAAAAGAAATCGATTTTGAAAATCAATTCTCCTTTGGAATCGACATGTTCACATGCATAACAGAATTCAATTTCGTAAAAGTAAAATCAACTATGCAACAAATTGGTTTATCTCGTGAATCGGTGCATGATTCATTGGTGATTGGAAATTGTATCTATCACCTACACCTCTGTCCTTAATTATATGTCTTTTTTAACCAAATAATCAGGCGTTAACTAAGAAAGGTTGGTATCTACTAGTAATTTTTGACATATTTATTATAATTTTCTTCTTTTACCATTTTCTCATTTCTCTTTATATTGTGTGTTAATTATGGCATAAAAGTAAAATATAGCTTAAGTAGTTAATAATGGACAAATAAAAAAAAAGACAAGACTTTTACAGAAATTTGATGTCAAATTTTTTTTTTTGAACTCCTTAGTAAGAGCTTTTAGATCTCCTTTGTGAGAGCTTTTTCTATTGTCTTTGTACAAGTTTCCAATCCCCTCTTTTTTTTCATTTCCCTTTGAATCTTGACATTTAGTTCCTGATTTTTTCAACGCCTTTTCATAAATGGTTGAAGATCTTAACAATTTTTTGGCTAATTTAATATTGTGAGGAAGAAAATGCTATCCTTAAAGTTAATCCCCCTTTGGTGCAAGAAAGATGGGATCACACTGCCTTTTTGGAAGTTTGCAAGAATATGTGGAAGACTTCAAGAATCAAAACCAGTTTCAAGCATGGGCAATACAGCAGTTTCTTCTTCGTGTGGAGCAAACAGATGTCGGGGGTCAAAAAAAAATCATTGAATTGTCGATTTGGCTAGATTATTTTCTTCTTGTAATTTTAATTAATGGTGTTTGCACATAGAATAACACATCTAGACTTTTGGTAATAGTGCTAACTAACTATGTTTGGTATGTGGTTGTATCCTCATGCGTAATTTCCTTCGAAATCAATATTCAAGTTTAACTTGATGATCAAAGAAAAAATGATAAGAATTCTTTCCAGAAGTGGACATCTAAATAGGAACAGAGGGAGTATTATCTATCATTATTTATATATAATCTATCACTATATAATTTATATATGAATTAAAAATTATATTTATTTTATTAATTAATAAAGTAATCTCAACAATTATCAAGGGGCATTTAGCAATTTTCTATTGGTTAGTGATAAAAACTATACTAACTCCTAACATAGGATTTTTTTTCTATTAGTTTTTTTCCCTTTATCTATATTTGTATCTATATTATATATAAAAGTACGAGTTTTGTAAAACTTTTGAATCCACGATTATATCCTTATTTTTCGAATATATTTCCTAAATGCCACTACTTAAACTATTATAGTTTTGTGGCAAAAAAAAATCTATTATTGTTTTATTCTACTTAAAACTCTATTTTTATTTAGTTAAATCTAATATCTTTATAATTATTTTATTTTTATTATTTTACTATTTTTCGTTAAAAATTTGGATATATTAAAAAATTTTAATATATAGTTTTATTTTATCTAAAAACTCTATTTTCATTTAATTAAATTCAATATTTTTATAATTATTTTATTTTTGCCATTTTAATTTAAAAAGTTTATTTTTACCTGTTTACTATTTTTCATTAAAACTTGATATATTATAATTTTTAATATATAGTTTGATTCTAATAAAAACTCTATTTTCATTTAATTAAATTCAATATTTTTATAATTATTTTATTTTTAACATTTTAATTTATAAGGTTATTGTGATTGACATATTTCTATTTGATAGTTTAATGTACTGAGATTAAAATTTATTAGTTCCCTAAGGGGCAATTATTTTATTTTACTTATAATTAATTTCAATTATTGTTAGATAAATGTAACACTTGTTGTGGGTTTAAATTTGCTATTTTACTTTATTAATATTTTTCTTTGTGTGGAATTATTTATTTTGTTCCTATGATAATAAAACACTAAACTCTATGTATATACAAATGGACGGTCGGGTATTTGGGTTTGGTTATTTGGGTTAGATCTATTTAGGATTAGGGAAATTTTGGGTTATACGAACTCGGTTAATTTTTGGTTTCGAGTTGGGTTGGCTTGGGTTCGGATCGCTCAAATGTCGGATCATTTGGGTTTAGGTCAATTCTGGTTTAAGTATCGGTTCATATGGTTCAGATGATTTCATGTTTGAGATTTGGATTTTCGGGTTTTGTTCTTTTCGGATTTGGATCAATCAAATATAATTAATTCCAATTCGGTTAATCTCTCGGGGTTGATCGGGTTCGGGTAATTTTGGGTCTGGATCGTTTCAGGCTCGGGTCATTTCGACTCCGGGATTGAGCGGATTTTTTGGTCAAATAAGGTCGGATCAAGTTTGGTTTCGCGTACCGGCACTCGGGTCCAATTTTGCCAGCTCTAATAAAATTTTTTAGAAATTAGTAGGTTGCTTAAGATTTTAATTTTCATTTAATTTAAACATATTGAGTCACGTGCAACGCACGTGGAAGTAATGACTAGTTATATATAAAAGTACGAGTTCTTATAAAACTTTTGAATCGCCTAATATACCCTTATTTTTCGAATATATTTCTTAAATGTCATTGTTTAAATTTTTATAATTTTATGCAACTAAAACTCTATTTTTATTTAATTAAATCTAATATTCTTATAACTATTTTATTTTTATCAGTTTACTATTTTATTTTAATTAAAAAAATTAAATATTAGAATTTTTAAATATACTTTTATAGTTTTACTCAATTAAAAACTCTATTTTTATTTTATTAAATCTAATATTTTTATACCTATTTTATTTTTACCATTTTACTAATTTTATTAAAGTTTTAAAAATAAAAAGAAGAGTAACACGCAATTATTTCATTTGACTTATAAAGTTAGAGGAGTCAATCAGGTGGGTTGGATAGGTTTCGGGTTCGGGTCATCTGGGTACAGATCAAATGAGACAGGTACTTTTCTTGGGACATTCGGGTTCGGCTCATCTAGGTTCAGGTCATTCGGGTCTCAGATCTGTTGGGTCTAGGGTCAGGCGGGTTCGAGTTTTGGCCTCAGATCACTCGGATTCTAGGTCATTCGGGTTTTGGGTTTTTCGAGTATAGGGCTCGGATTCAATTGGGATTTTATTAAATAAAACATAATTTTATTTTATAATATTCTTGGATCATTCAAGTTAACTTCTCGGATTATTCGGGCTACAGGTTTGTCGGGCCTGCATAGGATGGCTACGGGTCGTTTATTTTTTTGGTCAAATCGGGTCAGCCAAGTTGGACGGATTATCGAGTTTGAATCAGATTTGACAGCTTTGCTAAATAATTTCAATTATTATTTTAATTTTCTTTAATTTAAATACGATGTATCACGTGCAACACACGTAGAAGTGAAGACTGGTTGATTTAAATAGATGTTTTCTTGAAAAAAATTTGTAATTATTAATAAATATAATAATGTATGCATCTTGTCTTGTTTCCTTGTAGCTAGTTTAATTGTTAGGTGCATGGTGTCTGAATCTCTTATAAGATCCTGAATTCAACTCTAACAATAGTAAATCCTAGGTGTATCCGTACAAAACTGTGAAGAATTCTTGGACCAGGAAATCAAATATATCTATGAGTTGCAAGTAAATTTGTCCCAGGATCGATCGGGCTACCTGCATAAGCTCAAGGGCTTGTGCAAAATTTGGAGAGCTTGGAAAAACATATAAAACCTGATATCAGGCCTTGAGGAGAACATTCTTTCTTAAAACAGGTCGGACCTTGGTTTTGATATTTTAAACTCGGGTCCGATCCGAATTATATAAATATTATAAGTTATTTTATTGTTTATATTTATTTATAATAATGTTAAACCATTTATATTTGTATTTTAATTTAAATTTAAATTTGGAAAAATCTTTTTTGAAAAGCAACAATTTATTAAAAAGAATAAGGTGGAACAAGGAAAGCCTTGTTAAAATCTTCATAAGGAAAAACCCATTGGAAAAAGTCCTTAGTACAATCCTTATAAGTGTTCCAACCTTAATGAGAAAATATACAGTCAGGAACATACAACAAAAGAAAAGTTTCAACCCCAAACTACAGCCCTAACAAACAAATCTGTCAGGGCTAGCACAACAACTACAGAACAAAATAACAAAGCAAACCGACAAAATACAGGTAGCAGCAAAACAAGAGATCCTCCAAAAGAGACCACATAATCATATCTAATTTCTTTATCAAAACTTATTTATAATTTCTTTATCAAAACTTATTTATATTTATTTTATTATTAAATTATTTGTATTTTACTTTTCAAATTTTATTTTAAATAATTGTTTAATTATTATTATTTTAATTTAAAAATTAAATGTGTGCATGCTTGTGCAGACCTTGGTCATGTTTTTAAGGATATGGACAAGTCTTGGACAAAACTATAAACCCGTTTTCCAAACTGGATCAAGCTTGGGCAAGCATGAATACTAGTATAATTATCAAGTCTAGGTCCGGCCCAAACCCGACCAGCTCTGCCCATAGACACCTCACCTAGAGGTGTTCATGGGCCAGGGCGGCCCCAAGTTATTATTTATACTTATATAACTTGTCCAAATCTGGTTCGGACCGATTAAACGGGTCTCTACTTATACCCAAGTCCGTCCGATTAATGAAAAGGTTTGTCCAAGACCCGTCCAAGCTTATTCATTTAGTAATTAAATATATAATATTTATTTATTTTTAACTCATTATTTTTAAAAAAAATATATTTTTTATTATTTAAAATATATTTATTATTTATTTATTAATATATATTATACTTATTTAATATATTTTTTATCAAAATAATTAATTTACACATCTTATGAATATTTTAACGAAAGGATCTAATTAAACATTAAAAAAAATCAAATTATTTAACTATACAGGTTGGGTCGTGGGCTCGAGCTAGGCTTTTATAGTTAAGTCCAAGTCCGGTCCATTTTATAAATGGGTCTTACAATTTTGTCCAAGCTCGTCCAACGGTGTTCAAAAATTTGTCCAAACCCTCTCAAATATCGCTGACTTATAGGCTTTGACGGGTAGCCTGGCCCTTGAACAAGTCCTCACCTCAAGTTGCAAGTTATTGTTTTTGTAATTCTCATTAATATATCTTGAACCATAAGGCATCGGTGGCGAAAATCTACAAGTAAAGAATGAAAACTGTTTTGTCAACCGAAGAAAAAATGGCTTTAGTGTAATGAAATGCGCAGAAAATTCAAAGGACGATGTATATCACAAAGTAACGGATCACGTTCATATGTATCCGATGATCATTTTTGAAGAAAATCTCAAGGGAAACGTGAGAAGAATTGCTCAACGAACGCCATTGTCATGTAAACAGGTTTCTGATCATATATCATGCAGCTAAATCTATAGGGTTTGAAAAGTATATATATGTGGGTGGGAACAATTAAGTTACCAATTGATCAACTTCAAATATTAGGCACAAAGCTACATATGGAAAGTCAAAAATGTCCAACGAAACCATATATCTCTCATATCTATAAATACCCCTTTCACCTGATTGCCAATAACATAATCAAAATCATATATAATCATAAAATCAGATATTGTAAGAGAGTAAAACGAAGAAAAAGATGGCTTCCGATGAATGTCAAGGTAAATAGCAATGTTCAAAATGGTCTAGTTTGGCAGTGCAATCACAATTCGTAGCTTTGTTTTGTTAATTAATAACAAATTCATCGTAATCGAAATTCTTAGTCATAGCTTGATATTAAGTATTATATTAAGTTGTGTTTACGATCAAATTTTGTGAGTTTTAATTAAATTAAAAGCATGCATTTGAAATCCTTACAAATTGTTGTGGGTATATATATGTGTAGGGAAAAGTTCATGGCCGGAGCTCGTGGGAGTGAAAGGGGAAATAGCAGAAGCAACAATTGAGAGAGAGAATCCATTGGTGGATGCTGTGATCGTGCCAGAAGGATCAATGGTGATCCAAGATTTCCGGTGTGACCGAGTTTGGGTTTGGATTGACAAGGCTGGGATTGTTAAAGAAGTTCCTCACATTGGTTAAATTGGATTCGTCAATGCAAACGGAGCATGCTTGGCTTTGGCTACAAGATAATATATATTTTAATTTCTTAATTTATAAAAAATAAAGTTGTATATAACAAAATAAAGTAGCTTTGATCTTTTGATCTCTCCTCATGCACCCTTTGTCAATTATCACGTTTAATTTATTTATAAATAAGAATGTGTATTAAGATTATGATTTAGTTTTAATATCTATTTTGCTTCCAAAATCTCATCACTACATCATATTTGAAATTAAAATGAGATCGACCACTTCGTGCTCTATATCCTAATTAAAATGACCAACTTCATGCTGATTGTATTTGGAAAATTTACTTTAATTGGGAAATGCATATATAAATGAAGTAAAGAGATGAGAAGGAGGTGGATGGGTTAACGAGGGGTTAAGGGTGAAGGAGTCATGAAGATGCATCTAGTTGGCTTTCAATTAATGCATTGATCTGCTTATAATGTACTAACACAAAAGTTAGAAGTACTATCCCACACATCATTTTATATATTTGGAGATTTACATGCCCCAATTTTATTTTTGAGCTCGTCGAATTAGATTGTTTTATAATTGAAACTTATGGAATTCGAAATCAAGTACCTTTCAGCACAAGTTAAAACCTTCACCACACTTTGCGCAACCTCCATCATAAGGACAGTTTATGGCAAAGCATGTTCAAGACTATTTTCTTGCTCCACAATTTAATAATTCCATCAAAAGACATGAGAGAGATAATCTTAAAAGTTCCGTGTTCGTTTAGTACATATATATATACATATATATATATAAAGGAATACAAAAGTTTAAACCCAAATAGTCTCCTTCTTACCCGTTTCTGCTAATTAAGCTAAGTCTTCAACGGTAAGTTCAATATACAATTTTGATTCAACATATACACGATGGAAATGGATTGAAGGTAATTAATAGAGGGATTACATGAGTCTCGATTACTCAGGCTCACTGGTTGGGTGCTTGAGTTTCTTTAAGAGCTTGGGTCTCAGGCATGAATTTTAAATTGTACTTTTTAAAATGAAATTAAGAGTATAAATTTATTTTTCCATTATGACATTTATTAAAATTGATTAAGCCTAAAAGAACATGGACCAGGCCCTACATTATTATTCAAAGATTGTTTAGTTGTCCGCCAAACAAAGTACATGCTCAATCACCAATAAATTATTGGATTAAGATTATAAGTGACCTTCATTCTTTTTTTTAGATAAAATCAGGACTTCCATTATGATAAAGAAAGTATAATCAGTTTACAAAGAAGCATTAAGTCAATCAAATATATCTTTAATTCATACAAATTTTTCATCTAATGATAATCCAAAACCAACAAACTCATCATGAGCAACAGCATTGCCATATCTGCTGATATATATATTGAAATGAGCAAACTCCAATGAAATTTTTAAAAGCTTGGAATCTCTTCAAGAAGGCTGCCAATTGGAGAAAAATCCACATCCGGGTAATGACCTTCATTCTAATAAAGGTGAAGATACAAATTTGGTTGTCCATAAACTTATTTAAGAAGTTTTAACTTTTCACACTTTGTACGACCCGAACGGGAATAATATGGAAATCTTGACTATTAGATTTTTAAAAACAGTAAAATTTTACGATTTTAGATAAGTAAAATATATATAATCAGGCTGACTTTGAATGTTGGACCAACCGTACAATTCAAGATAATATATCTTGAAACGTAAGGCGAAGTAATGTTTGGTGATAGGCTTCCGTATATTATTGCATGCAGTATCAGCTAGTATAAGCATTATATAAAAGAAATTTAATGCCAAAACATCTAAAAGAAATTGACTTGTTCAAATAAGCTTTGCCGGCCGTGATCAATTGCATACAAATTTCAATGAACAAAAGTGTATATATATAAGATCCGTTGAACTTTCAATTAAAAATCCGATAGGCCTTACGTGCACCAAATGGAGCGAGCTGATAATGTTTGAATGTGAAAGCTATATTATATGGTACTTAAAATTTATTAAAAAGTTCAAACTTTTATCACAATTGATGATTAAACCTGCAGAAAAGTCAACAATTTCCAACAACACACACCAAGTTCTCATCTATAAATACCCTATTTGGTTACCCAGATTGCCATAACACAATCAAATCAAATTGTAGAAATTAATTAGTGATATATAAGTGAAGAACAAAAAATGGCTTCTGAATGTCAAGGTAAGTATATGTATAACAACTTTCATGCTAGCTTAGCGTTGCAATTGAGAATTAATTCATGATTCAACTTTTTTTAGTATTCATTAATTAATGATGATCTAAATTTGATTAACTAATTAGTCTAATCGCTCAATTTCTTTCTTTCATTTAACCAACAATGTTTCTAATTGTTGTGGCTATATGTAGGGAAAAGCTCGTGGCCGGAGTTGGTGGGAGTGAAAGGGGAAGAAGCAGAAGCAACAATTGAGAAGGAGAACCCATTGGTTGACGCAAAGATCGTGGTTAAGGGAAGGGATTCCGTGACGACGGATTTCCGGTGTGACAGGGTTTGGGTGTGGGTTGACGACGCTGGCTATGTTGTCGACGTTCCTTTTATTGGTTGAAGTTGCATATGCCAAATTGCCAATGCTTCATGTCATGCATGCTTGGCTAATGGCTACCTACTAATATTAATTGTTTATCTTATAAATAAAGTTGTGTACTTAAAAGGGTTGTTTTATGTATACTATAGTATTTGCTAAAATTGCAATAATTTTTAGGAGTTGCTAGTATTAGCTTCTCCCATCTCATTTACCATTTAAGGTGAATATTTCTAAATAAAGAATGTATAATAAAATTAATAATATAGTTATTGTCTATCTATTATATGTGTCTGAATTTTTTTATTGTTTACTTAATTTTCCTAAATCCCATGATATGATCATATATATCTTATCTTACTACTTTATAAAATCACGAACTCAAAAATCTTAATTGGGAAATTTCTAAAATACCCTTAATATTATAGTATAATAATTTTTTAATTAATATTCTTATTAGTCATTATATTTTTTATTTTTTAGTCAAAATTTAATATTACAATAATCATTATATTAATTAATTAAATATTTCCCTAACCTAGATGGACTTCAATCTTGGCCGGACTTTTTTTTTTGGATAATTAAAACAATAGCACAAATTTTGTCCGGACTTCCTTCATGCTAGACTATAATATTAGAACAAATCCTAATATTATGATTAAGAACATAACATATAAATGCTCTACACTGATAATTAATATTTATGTGGGCTTTGGGCCAGATCGGCCCGAAATAAAGTATGAT
>AWWV01005457.1:0-25607 GCA_001974805.1 Corchorus capsularis | reverse complement strand
TATCGTGTTAATTAAAAATAAAAAACTATTAATCAAAATAAATTCATTAAATGTAATATGATATAAAATTATCGTACGTTTTTCAGTTTATATATATCTCACACACTAGTATTAACTTATATTGTATCCAATTTGTAAAAAAAATATTAATTATGTGTTTTAATTTGTTGGAATTGTGTATTTTGATCCTTATTTGAGAAAATTTTGAAACGTTTAGTCCTTATTTCAGCATTTAGCCATCAAAAAAGGCTTATTTGGCCTTTTTAAAGAGTTCAGGGGCTTATTTGGCTGCAATTAGAGTTCAGGGGCTTATTTGGCCGTTTTGTGTAAGTTCAGGGGCCTTTTTGAGCAATAACCAAAAAGCAATTTTAGCCATGGAATTATCTGTAGCCACTGAAGTTGATAGAAATGATTTTAAAAATGGTATGTGATGGGAGGCCAGGCAATATTGTTTTCATATTTGCTCTTAGAAAGCAAAGCCAAATGTATAGAGCTGGAGATAGATTTGAAATCTGGGATTATTTGGTTTTGACCGGAAGGGAACCAGAGAAATTCAGATCTGTTTGATTTCTCATTTCCGAGATGTTGATTGGGTAAAATATATTGAAAAAAATATAGCCACATTGAAAAATCAATGATAATATTTCTCAGATGATAGAAATTGAAAGTAGGAGATTGAGATTTTCTCTCATTCCTTTGAAAAACATCCTCTGTTCTTCGTCTTCTTCAATTTCAAATGGCTGCAACGGCGACAACAACCCAAACTCAGCCTCCGAACACTTCAATGAAAGCACCCAAAGGACCCAAAGGGCTGCCAAGATCAAAGCTTGTTTATTTTTCTTTCGCTGAGTATTCCAAAGCTCTCATCGACCATCTGAAAACTCTGGATATTCTGGTCCTTCCAGGCTTTGCCCAGCGCACCAGCAGCATCCACCAGGTGATGCTGGTGGTGATCTATGGAGGGGGTTGAGGAGCGGTCTCTGTCGGGTCTTTTGAAGCTGAGGCGCCTGGAGGAAAAGCCCCTGTCCAAATGCTTAAACAGATCTTTCAAGGCGTTGTTTTTATTGATGTTGTTGTTGCTGCTCATTTGATATTCCACGTCATCTTCATCTTTCTCGCCATCACCATCTTCTTCATTGTTATCTGCTCGAATTTGCTATTTCCCATCCATTCTTGTTTCCAATATCCAACCCTTTGTTGATTTATTTCCGAGAAAAGAAAAATTGTTTTGTGTTTCGCACAACCTTTTTCTTTTTCCACATCCGAATCTGAATTAATTTTAGCACCGCCCCTCCTCTCCCTTCCCCTTGGGATGTTTCAGAGAATTGATGGGTAATAAATTATTGAATCCTAATCAGAGAAGAAAGAAGCCATAATCAGAGGAGGGAAAAGATAGAAGAGAGAAGAGAAGAAAAGATTTGGATCGTGTAAGATGAGAGAGAAAAGCTAGGGGATGTAATTTTTTTATTTTAATATTAATTTTAATTTTTAATAATTTTTATTATTTTTATTTATTTAAATAAAATAAAAATCAGAAATTATTTTTAATTCTCGATCAGCTGCCACATCAGCAAAATAGACGGTGTTAGTGACACGTCAGCATATTTGACGGGTCTGTCACAGCTCCATAACGTGAGGGACCTCGGGTAAGAGGTTCTAATAGTAGAGGGACGAATTTGGATAAAAAAAAAAGTACAGGGACCAAAATCAACATTTCGTATAGTACAGGGACCTCCCGGGTACTTTTACCGCTAGTGTTTGTTTTTGTGCAGTTGTGTTAATTCTGGGGATAGAAATTCTCTCCCCCCATTTTCTGTCCCCCTTGTCCCCCATCCACAAAATCATGACACGTGTCCCTTGTATTATACCTTGTTTGTTTCAAGTTTTATCAAATAACATTAATAAAGGAAAAGAAAATAAAAATCACACTTAATCACCAGGTTTAGCTCCGAATTAAAAATAAATAATCGAATATAAGGGTTAGTCCTAAATTTTAATACATTCCCCATAGGGTTTTAGAATGAAAATCTAAAATATAATTTAACTAGGCAAACAAAGGATAATATTAGAAATTAAAAAGGGACACGTGTCATTATTTGGTGGATGGGGGACAATGGGGGACAGAAAATGGGGGGAGAGGATTTTTATCCTAACAAGCAAATACCCAGCCGCGCTCCGCTGCAGCGACACCTTCTCTATCATCTATACGCATGACAATTTTCACGTTCACAAATTTAGAGACCAATAGAAAAGTATTACAAATTATCTCTATAAGGTATTAATGAGTTAAATTGATAAGAAAATAGCTAACGGGTGCATGGTGCAAGATTTTATTAATATTTAGTTACAAGTCAATAGTATTTAGCCCAAAATAATAATATTTGACTTTATTTCAAGGGCAGGGTTTAGAATTTAAAACTTAATAGGGTTTTAGAAAAAAATAAAATAACTATATATTATAAATATTTTTTAGAATATAATAATTATTTTTTATATAAGGGCATTTTTGTCATATATTTATTTAATTTGAATAATTAATAGCTAAGAATTCTCTAAAATCACCGCATAAACGGTGCGACTTTTGTATTAATTATAGTGTCTATATTATTTTCAAAGAAGTTTAGGACCTAATTAGTAAAAGTAAAAACTAAAAGAAATGAAATCTAAGGACCAAATAGCATGGAGTAAAAAGTTTGAGAATGAAACTGCATTAAAAGAAAATGTTTAAGGGTCTTAACGTAAAATAAAGTAAGTTAAAGGACTTACAAGAAATATCAGAAGGACCTAAGAGGATAAAGTTGAAAAGTTCAAGGCTTATAACATAAATAAGCTTTTTTATATGGGACTTGGGGGGACAAGTGTCACCCCCCAATTAAACCACATGTAACCCCTTGTGAAAGGGGGTTATCATTATTTGTGGTTTAGATTCTGGTCATGCTCGAGTTGGATTTTTGTTTATTTTGCAGGCCAAAAAGTTTGTTTGCAGATATAATTTCCTGAAAGCGAGTAGACTAGTGTCATGTAAACTGTTCTGGGCTTCTGGCAATCATATTCTTCAAAATATATTTCTTCTGTAAAATGTGTGCATAAAATCCTACTACTATGGTGTCAAAAAAATAAAATCATACTACTAGTACTTTGCATGAAACAATAAGTAAGGTAAGATTTTAGACAATTAAACTTTCGACAAAGCTAACAAATTAAATTAGAATGGTGATTATTAGCTGAGGTGGTTTCTCAGTAAACTTCCTTACTAAACTCTAACCAATCAATTTCATTAATCATCGCTGCCGAAAACTTAGGCCAGCCGTCAACGGTCGTTAATGCAAATTTTTGCTTTCATGAAACTATAGTCTACAAGCACGCGGTCTTGAACAACATTACGATGGTGATGGTGATGGTGATGGTGATGGTGTTAAATAATAATTTAGTAGGCCAAACTTGGGAGCATGGAACGGCTCTATTTAATTTCCAAGAGGCTATCTTTCTGTGAAAGACATGCCATGACTTCCCATCTAAGTAGACATCCAACATTTATCAGTTAGAGAGGCTTAGAGCCACACACATCGATTCAAATGACTTATCATTTTTTATTTTTAGGTGATAGCCAATTAGGAGGAAAAGCATTTCCATCACACTTCAAATTAAAACCCAAAAACACGTTTTTTTTTCTTTCAAAAAAACCCAAAAACACGTTTTTTTTTTTGGCCATAACAACCCAAAAACACGTTTAAATCATATAGTACTTTTATCACTGATACTATTTCTCATAGACTTGACCCGATCAAACAACACTTTAAAATAAAGTAACTAGTAACTTCTTATTGTTGGGCCCCATGATAAATAATAAATTACTGTGGTTGACTTTAATTTGATTGACTTAAGAGGAAAAATAAGATGAATGACTTGATAAATTGTGTTTCTTTTCTAGCTATTATGCATTTCTCGTTTCAGAGCCATCTTTTCAGGCATTCTATTTCTTTTAGAAGCACAATTGGTGAATATGACATTCTAACTCTCATAACCATTCAATCATCCGTGTTGAATTTGATCATTGCTCAAGGTTTGGACTATCCATGGGTCGTTTATCCCCCACTTTCGTGGCGTAATGTTGTCTCCAACAGCTTTGGTTCATTGGAAGCAGCTGGGGTTAAGCCCATCCTTGTCAACGGAAACTTTGTTTGTGGCTTCCACTGCACATCAACAGCTGAAACTTGCTTTTTTGCTATCTCCTTCTTCAACACTAGTTTTGCTGCCGCCAACGCCGATTATTCCAGCCCTTCTCCTCAGATAGTATGGTCTGCAAACAGAAACAATCCAGTTCAACTTGAAGCCGAGTTGGAATTCACCCAACAAGGCGATTTGGTCTTGCAAGACGCCCATGGTGCTTTGGTTTGGTCCACCGACACAAGAGCTGCAAGGTTAAACTTAACCAACCAAGGGAACCTGCTGCTCTTTGACAAAACCAATAAAGTACTTTGGCAATCCTTTGATCATCCAACCGACTCTTTACTTCCCGGACAGAGGCTAGTCTATGGCCTGAAGTTGAGGTCAAGTCTATCGGAATCAAATTCGAGCCAAGGCTTGTATTCTTACACAATTGATGAGAACGGCCACTTAGTTGCTTACATGGAGCCAGATCCCTCTCAAGTATATTATAAGTCCTCTATTGCGGTCTCAAGAACAAAAACAGGGCAGTTTTATGCGGAGTTCGAGGAAATAGCTTTGCGTATGTTTGAGTACAGGGATACGGGCGTTCCGAACTTAACTCTTATTAAGTTGGGTAGTGATGGGTTATCAATCGTCAAATTCAAGCTGGATTGACATTCTTGGTATCAATGAATGTGATTACCCATTGGTGTGTGGAAAATATGGCTTGTGTTCAGATTCAGGGACTTGTACTTGTCCTAGTGGTGAATTTTACGATAAATCCACCTATTATTTCTGGCCAATAAATACAACACGACCCAATCTTGGGTGTTTCCCGATTTCACCCATTGCGTGCGAGTCTTCTCATGATCAAAGTATGCTTAAATTAGTTGAGGGCTACCGCATGAATGCTTTTACTTTAGCTTCTTACATTAACCATACAGCTGATGAAGAGACCTGCCACCAAGCTTGTTTGAGAAATTGCTCTTGCAAAGCTGTCATATTCCGACAAAATGATACCTTTTCAGACTGCACTTTAGCATCACAAGTCTTCTCCATTGGATCGAATCCTAATTTATATTCTTCTTCTACTTCTACTAATTATTATCCTACTAATTATTATTATTATTATAATTATAGTTATAACAGCTCTACATTTATAAAGGTGCAGAATTCTTCACTTGCACAAACAAATCTTGACAAGAATAAGTCATCAGTTGTAATTACTTCTCCTAAGAAGAGAAGCCACAACATAGCAATAATAATAGTATCAACTCTCGGGTCTATCTTTGGCTTGCTTCTTTTATGCTCTGTTGTCTTTGTATTACTAGTTAAACCGTTTTTCAAGAAGGTTGATGAGGAGGATTACCTAGACAACATATCAGGGTTGCCAACTAGATTCTCCTATGAAGAGTTGAAGGTCATCACCAGCAATTTCAGCATCAAGCTTGGTGAAGGAGGATTTGGGTCTGTTTTCCAAGGAACATTGCCTGATGGTGTCCAAGTTGCAGTGAAGCATCTTGACGGTTTCGGCCCTGTAAACAAGTCGTTCATAACTGAAGTTGAGACAATTGGAAGCATCCACCATTTCAATTTGGTGAGTTTGGTTGGTTTTTGTGCTGAAAAATTCCGCAGGCTTTTGATTTATGAGTACATGTGCAATGGCTCATTGGATCGATGGATTTTCAACAAAAATAAAGAGCAGGCTCTCAGTTGGCAATCTAGGAAGAAGATCATTTTGGACATAGCAAAGGGATTGACCTACCTACATGAAGACTGCAAGCAAAAGATCATTCACTTGGATATCAAGCCCCAAAATATCCTTTTAGATGAGAATTTCAATGCAAAAGTTTCGGATTTCGGGTTATCAAAATTGATTGGGAGAAACCAAAGCCAAGTGGTCACTACCATGAGGGGAACACCAGGCTACATGGCCCCTGAATGGTTAAGCTCGGTCATCACAGAAAAAACAGATGTCTACAGCTATGGGATTGTAGTGTTGGATATTCTGTGCGGGCGACCAAATGTAGACAGATCTCAACTAGAGGAAGATATGCATTTGGTGAGTGTTTTCAAGAGAAAGGTAGAAGAAGGGCAACTTGAGGAGTTGGTTGATAAGCATGGTGATGAAATGCAATCAAATGCTTTAGAAGTGGTGGAGAAAATGAAGGTTGCTGCATGCTGTTTACAGAGTGAAATTAGGAGAAGGCCTTCCATGTCAATTGTGGTGAAAGTCCTTGAAGGTTCAATGAACATGGAAGATTGCTTGAGCTTTGACTTTTCGAACCTGCCAGGACCAGAAGCTGCCGCTACCGTTTCTTTAACGCTACCATCTTTTTTATCTGGACCAAGGTGAGACTCAGACTAGCTAGCAGCATTAATATTGGTCCAACCGTCCAAGTGTATTTACTCGTTCTTCTGTTGAGTTAATATATAATTTATGCCCACTATGAAATAAGATTTCAATAATCTTCAGTATATATAATTTTTTTTTATTGAAGTTGTTACATTAGCCATATTCATATCTCATTTCGTCTTGAATTTGAGCAATGAGACTCCACCGTGTTTTACTAAACTCATTTAAGTCTACTCAAATAATAGAAATCCATGGAGAGAGAATAGGTCCAAACTCAAACAAAGTTGAAAGTTCCCCACAACACAATTCCTGAAAGAATTGTATTTTTATTCCAACAAACGGGGCCGACCATCAGTCTGTTAGTTGGACTTAGCCCTTTAATAAACGACGGATAACCAGTCTTGAATTGACTTGGACTCCCCAAAAAAAAAGAAAAAAATTGACTTGGACTTTCAACGAACAAACAATAGAACCAGCTAGTATATACATAGTCATAGTTACTTATTGTAAATATCTTTTTTTCTCCTATTTCTATATACCTACATTTATCATTGGGACTAGAAACCTGCTCATTTGTTTGGTAGCAAGTAGCAACTTTACTTGAACATTTTGCTTATTTTTGTGAACCATCATGATTTTCTTCTACTTTTGTTAGAAAGAGTTCGTTTTGAGTGGGTCTGCAAGTGAAGATCAGCAATGGTGATTGGAAGGAAAACTGATTTTGTTGAAGCCTTTCTAATAACTTTACTCATCTCAGCCTCATCACTTCTTATAACTGCACAAAATATCACATATCCTTCAGTGGCCTATCCTCCAAATTCTTGGTCTAACATTCCTAACTTAAGCTTCAACTCCGGACGTGTTAGGCCCATCCTTATTACTGGAATTTTTGTCTGCGGCTTCCACTGTGGAGTTCATGATTGCCTTTTTGCTGTCTCCATCTTCCCAGCCAATTATACCCTCTCTCCAAGGGTTGTCTGGTCTGCGAATCGGAACAATCCTGTTGAAAACGGAGCTTCACTTCAACTCTCTGAAAATGGGGATTTGATGCTTCAAGATGCCGATGGCTCTCCAATTTGGAACACAAAAACCTCAGGCAAATTTGTTTCAAGATTAGAGTTAACTGGACAGGGGAACCTTGTGCTTTATGATAGAAACAATAAAACGGTCTGGCAGTCTTTTGACCACCCCACAGACACATTGGTTCCTGGGCAAGCACTTGTTTCTGGACAAAAGCTGACAGCCGATTTGTCAATCTCAAATTCAAGCTCAGGTTTATACTCTTTGGCTCTTGTAAATGATAGTTTGATTGCTTTCGTTGAACCAGATGCTCAACAAGTCTATTTCGGACCCTTGAGACTAAAAACGTATGAGCCAGGGCAACCAAAAGCTTTATACTTGAATGGTAGTTTTGATCCGTTTGTGCTTCCATCAACATCTTCACTACAGTTCATCAAACTAGAGAGTGATGGGTATTTGATGGCTTATGCTTATCAATTCAGCGAATCGAGATGGACATGGACAGTTTCTGATCTTTTCAGTAACTATATAGGTCCATGTGGTTTCCCCTGTGGAGAATATGGACTTTGTTCAGATGGGAATTGTACTTGTCCCAGAGCAGGAGGCAATGACTCAACCCAGGTATATCATGACAAGGGTGATTCTTATAGCTTGCTTGAGCTTAAAGATTTTGACATTAATTTCTCCCCTCATTTTGAGAGTAGTGCAAATAGAAAACAATGCAAGGATGCCTGTCTAAAGAATTGTTCATGCAAAGCTGCTATTTATCGAGAACAAAAAATAAATTCTTCTGGACATTGTTCTCTTTTGCCTAGAATCTATGCGTTCGAAAGATATGATGAGAATGATTCAACAAGAGGTTATAAAAGTATTGCATATATTAAAGTTCAAAGTCCTACTACTTCAGGAGGAGCCAGAAGAAGACGAATAATTGTTCTAGTACTAGGATCAACCCTTGGAGTAATTCTTCTGATTCCAATTGTAGTGGTTGGCATGTTCTTCTTACAGAGAAATAATAGAAATTCAAAAGATGACAGGGAAGAATACGAGAAGCTTGAAAGAATAAGATTCACTAGATTTTCCTACCATAATTTGGGTGCAGTGACAGATAATTTTAGTGTGAAGCTTGGTGAAGGGGGTTTTGGTTCTGTTTATTATGGTAGTCTACCTGATAGCACCAAAATAGCAGTGAAGAGACTTGATCGCACTGGTCACATTGACAAGTCATTTTTAGCTGAAGCTGAGACATTAAGAAGTGTTAATCATGTTAACTTGGTTAACTTAATTGGATTTTGTGCTGAGGATTCGCACCGGCTTCTGGTCTATGAGTACATGCAGAATGGTTCATTAGATAGATGGATTTTTAGCAGAAACCAAGAGTCTACACTTACTTGGAAGCTCAGGCAGAGTATCATTTTGGATGTAGCAAAAGGGTTAGCCTATCTTCATGATGGTTGCAACCTTAAAATCTTACACTTGGATATCAAACCTCAAAACATCCTTTTAGATGAAAATTTCAAAGCCTGCCTTGCTGATTTTGGGTTGTCAAAACTGATTGGGGTCGACCAAAATCAAGTCCTTACGACAATGAGAGGCACACCGGGTTACATGGCTCCCGAATGGTCCAGTGCTACAATCACAGAGAAAGTAGATGTCTACAGCTTTGGCATTGTGGTGTTGGAGATCTTGTGCGGCCGAAGAAATGTGGATAGATGTCAACCAGAAGGAGAAATGCATTTACTAAATGTGTTCAAGAAAAAGGCAGAGGAGGGGAAACTTATGGAGCTGGTTGATAAAATCAGTGAGGAAATGGATTCAGATGGAGCAGAAATTATGAAGATGGTAAGGCTTGCGGCTTGGTGTTTGCAAGCTGATTACAGCAGGAGGCCTTCCATGCCCATAGTGGTAAAAGTTTTGGAGGGTGATTTGGATGTTGAAGAAAATTTGAACTTTGATTTCTCAAATATGCAGGCACCACCCATAGCAAGGAATGCAGCAGCTCCAAGTAACAGAGTGACTTCCACTTCTCTGTTGCCCTCAATATTATCAGGTCCTCGGTAAATTATTGTAATCAGATGTCAAATGTATGGTTGGAGTTTAGATTTAATCAAACTAAGGTAATAGCAACCAACCATTTACTACTACTCCTTTTTTGTTGATATATTTACATTTACTATTACTTTTCATTGCTGAGCTCCAAGTTATCTATTTTTCCTTCCCCAAAAAAAAAAAAAAAAAATTCAATCATCGCTGTTGAATTTGATCAATGCTGAAAATTTGGCTATCCGTGAAGCACGTTGGTTGAACAGCATTACGTACGATGGTGATGGTGGTGTTGAATATTAATCTAGTAGGCCAAACTTGGGAGCAGGGAACGACTCTATTTTCCAAGATGCTATCTTTCTGCGAAAGACATATGCCATGACTTCCCAGCTAAGTAGACATCAAACATTTATCAGTTAGAGAGGCTTAGAGCCACACACATCGATTCAAATGACTTATCATTTTTTATTTTTAGGTGATAGCCAATTAGGAGGAAAAGCATTTCCATCACACTTCAAATTAAAACCCAAAAACACGTTTAAATCATATACTTTTATCGTACAAAATAAGTTTAAAAAATATTATAATTATAGTACAAAAGACTTGGATAAAAGTATATCATTATATATATATATATATTTTTTATAATTATTGGGATTTAGGATAACCTTATATCATTGTATACATCATTAAAGACAAAGAAATGTGAAATTTAGGACTTCAGAATTAGGGGAAGAAATTTTGGTCTATATTAATTAAGGTTATCACCAGATATTTTTGGCATGGGACTTTTTTTTTTTTGTCTTTTTTGCTTGAGACTAAATCATTTTTGGTTGGAAACGTAAAGAGTTAAAGATTTCAAGTGAGATTAAACTTGGATTAAAAGCTCAAATAAGGGCCCCAATTTTGCAAAAAAAGCTCAAATAAGGGCCCCAATTTTGCAAAAAAAGCTCAAATAAGGGCCCTAAAGCACAATTTAAATAAATTAAAATACGTATTTAGTAAATTATGATATTTTTTACAATATGTTAGTTAATACTAGTGAGTGAGATGTATATAAATTAAAAAGCGCGGAAAAATCATATATCATATTACGTTTATTAAATTTATTTGGATTAAAATGTTTTGATTTTTAATTAATATTATAACATCATTTTTATATCAAACTTGATGTGTAAGCATGACAAGCATTGGTTTTCATCGAAGGAAAACCTAATTTGTAAAAATTTACTTAGTATGTCTTCTAATTTGTTGAAATTGTGTTTTGAGGCCCTTATTTGAGCTTATTTGCAAAGTTGGGGCCCTTATTTGAACCTTTAGTCTTAAACTTGTATTCTTATCTTAGGATAGAAGTCATTTAGCACTTCAACCAATCATTTGTTGGTCCCTTTATTTCTTGTGGTTCTTAAATTGAAATTATTTTAGATTTTATTTAGATTTGTGGACATTTTGTTTCCGAGTTTAAACTGACAAAAAACAATTTTGATGGCTCATGGATTATATGAACTATGGGCACAATGAGTTGTTGATCAATGAAGGGTGAGCCCACACGTAAGAGGGATTGGAACCCAATTTCGCATCTAAAACAGAGCATTGAAGGAAGTTCTTAGCTTTGAAAACTCGATAGCACAAAGTTTGAGTGTTATGAATAAACCTCCACCCCTGCTTAATTAGTTAGAAAAGCAAGATTGAGGGCTTCAAAATCTCTGAATCCAAGGCCGCCATCCAATTTCGAGAGGTATAAAGACCCTCCCACTTTGACCGGCTGCCATCACCAACGCCACCCACCACAAAACAAAAAACAAAAAACAGAGAGTTAAAATGAAAATGCAAATGCTTAAGCCAGAATCAGAAAAGAAGCAAGTTGATCAAATGAGAGTGGGCATCAATTTTTCCAATTTGACCGGCACTACGTACAATGGTCCTTGACATTTCAATTTCTATTTTTTTTTGTTTGGTACCGGACATTTCAATTTCATAGTAAATAAAAAAAAAAAAAATAACAAAGGAGTAAAGTAACCCACAATTGCTCAATTTCCATGCATTTTCTCCACAGAAAATCCGTTTTATCTACCTTTAATTTTATTTTACAAGTATTTTTCTCTAGCCAAATAATTGTAGCTAACATTCTCTCATTCTCCCAGTGGAAAAGTTGTTCAAAACATTAATTGCTCATCTGAAACCCATCTTTCCTTAATTTTGATCCTTTCAGTTTTGTTGTAGTAATTCAAACAGGGAAGCTTAACTGGACTTGAACTCTGAAGAGGTAAATGCAATGGTCCCTGGATGGAAAACTCGTAATTCAGCTGCCGCTCTTGTAATTGTAACAACTCTACTCATCTCATCTTGTTCATTTTTGGTAAATGCACAAGATGTCTCCTACCCATCTGTTGCTTATCCTTCAAATTCGTGGCTTAACGTTCCAGTTTTTGACTTCAGCATCTGGGATTCCGCAGGTGTTAGGCCCATCCTTATTACTGGAACTTTTGTCTGCGGTTTCCACTGCCGAGTTCCAAAATTCGATAATTGCCTTTTCGCCATCTCCATCTTCCAAGCCAATACTTCTGATGGCAATAATTTGAGCTCGGCTCCAAAAATAGTGTGGTCTGGAAATCGAAACCAACCTGTTAGACTCAGGGCTTCACTTCAACTCTCTGGAAATGGGGATTTGATGCTCCAAGATGTTGATGGCACTCCAGTTTGGAACACAAACACCACAGGGAAATTTGTTTCAGGATTAAAGTTAACTGAAGAGGGAAACCTTGTGCTGTATGATGGAAACAATGAGACGGTCTGGCAATCTTTTGATCACCAGACAGACACATTGGTTCCAGGACAGGCGCTGTTTTCTGGCCAAAAGCTGACAGCAAACGTGTCAACGTCAAATTCAAGCTCAGGTTTATACTCGTTGACTATTGTAAATGATAGTTTGATTGCTTTCCTTGAACCAGATGCTCAACAAACCTATTTTGGACCCTTGAAGGTGAAAACATATGAACCAGGCCAGTCCAAAGCTCTGTATTCAAATGGAAGTTTCGGTCCATTCTTGCTTCCTTCTACATCTGCGCCACAATTCATTAAACTAGAGGCTGATGGATATTTGAGAGCTTACCAATTGAGAGAATCAAAATGGGAACAAGTGTCTGATCTTTTCATCAACTCTACCGGTCCATGTGATATTCCCTCGGTGTGTGGAAAATATGGCCTTTGTTCAAACGGGAGTTGCAGATGCCCAGACGCCAAGGACAAGGACTCTGTAGTTTACCTTAGCCAGGTGTCTGAAGATCCTAGTCTGGGATGTTCTCTAAAAAGACCTGTTTCATGCAGGCCTTCTGATCATGATCATAGTCATAGTTTAGTTGAGCTTAAGGATTTTGATTACTTCAATTTTGCCCCTCAAATCAAAGATACAGATAGAGAAAATTGCAAGGAGGCCTGCTTGAAGGAATGTTCATGCAAAGCTGCTATATATCGCGAGCAATCCAACTCATCAATTGGGTATTGTTTTCTTCTGTTTAATATCTTTTCAATTAAAAGAAATGACAATGATTACGATAGTTTTGCATATATAAAAGTGCAAGATCCCCCACCTGCTGCAGCTCCACCCCGGCACAACAGCAAGTCCTCCTCTGCAGCTATACTAGGATCAACCCTTGGAGTCTTTTTCACCCTGATTCTAGTAGTTTCCATTTTCTTCTTTAAAAAGGCTTCAAAGCCTGATACGAATGCCTTGCATGTGAATGAAAATGATTCGAAAGCTGTTAAGAAGAGATTCACTAGATTCTCATTTGATGATTTGAAGGCCATGACTGAAAATTTCAATGTGAAACTTGGTGGAGGAGGTTTTGGATCTGTTTTTTATGGAACTTTACCAAACGGTGCTAAAATAGCAGTAAAGCGTCTGGATGGCCCTCGTCACTTCAGAAACTCTTTTTTAGCTGAAGTTGAGGCATTAGGAAGTGTTCACCATGTTAATCTGGTCACACTGATTGGATTTTGTGCTGAGAAATCCCATTCACATTACCTTCTAGTTTATGAGTTCATGCACCATGGTTCCCTAGATAAATGGATCTTTCCCAGAGACAAACAGCTTTGCCTTAGCTGGAATTTGAGGCGGAAAATCATTCTTGACATTGCAAAAGGACTGGCCTATCTTCACGAGGGTTGGACACAGAAAATTTTGCACTTAGACATCAAACCCCAAAACATCCTTTTAGATGAAAATTTCAATGCACAACTTGCAGATTTCGGATTGTCGAAACTAATTGACAGGGAGCAACACCAAGTCCTGACAACAATGAGAGGCACACCAGGTTACATGGCTCCGGAATGGTCTAGTGCTGTCATCACAGAAAAAGTGGACGTTTACAGCTTTGGGATTGTGGTGTTGGAGATCTTGTGCGGTCGAAGAAATGTGGATAGATCTCAACCAGAAGAAGAAATGCACTTGCTAAGCCTGTTCAAGAAAAAGGCAGAGGAAGGCAAACTGTTTGACTTAGTTGACAAAACCAGCCAAGACATGAAGTCAAATGAATCACAAGTTGTGAAGATGATGAAGGTTGCAGCATGGTGTTTGCAATTTGATTCTTTAAAGAGACCTTCCATGTTACAAGTGTTACATGTTCTGGAAGGTCGTTTGGACGTTAAAGCCCATTTGAACTATGATTTTCTCAATCCGCGGGCACCCATTACAAGTAATGCAGCAACTTCAGGTGACCGAGTGTTTACCACTTCTTTAGCATTACCCTCAATACTATCAGGTCCTAGATAATTGAAACAAACTAAATTGTTAATTGGGAGTTTCACACTTTCACTTTTGTAAGCAAACTCCTTGAGTTGGGAATGTAAAAATTTAACAACAACCAACCAACATTTTCTCATGTTTTTGTCCAGTGCAACAATCACAGAGAAAGTAGATGTCTATAGACTATATAGCTTTGGCATTGTGGTGTTGGAGAGATCTTGTGCGGCCGAAGAAATGTGGATAGATGTCAACCAGAAGGAGAAATGCATTTACTAAATGTGTTCAAGAAAAAAGGCAGAGGAGGGGAAATTATGGAGCTGGTTGATAAAATCAGTGAGGAAATGGATTCAGATGGAGCAGAAATTATGAATTAATCAAACTGAGGAAATAGCAACCATTTACTAATTTTTTTTTTTTGATATTTTTACATTTACTATTACTTTTCATTGTTGAGCATATGTAACTTCTAACAATTTGGTGTTTCAATCATATCAATTTACTAGGCCAACTTGTCTGCCAATTGCCAAAGTCAATATCATCAATTTTTTATTAGATGAATCAATTATTTGTATTTTGTACGATCGAGTTAGATAATTAGTCAACAAAGCCAACTTGTTGGGAGCCACAGCCAATATGGACCGGGATTACAATGGTCCTTGACATTTCAGTCTCATATGGTCCTTGACATTTCAGTTTCATAGTGAAAAAGGAGTAAAGTACCCCACGATTGCTCAATTTCCATGCATTTTCTCCACAGAAAATCCATTTTTATGAATCTACCTTTGTTTTAATTTTCCAAGCATCTTTCTAGCTAGTCAAATAATTGTAGCTAACATTCTCTCATTCTGTTGAAAAACTTATCTGAAACCCATCCTTCCTTAAAATGCTTCATTTCTAAAATGTTCAAACTTTTTAAAAATCTTCAATCCGAACACACTCTCAGGGTCTTATTCCCTTTTGTAACTTTTTGAACTGATATTCCTCCTAATCAGTTTTCTTTATCAATACAATACTTCTTTTAGGGCCAAAAAATAAAAATAAAAATTCTCCAAGTAACATATTAAAATCCCTTAATTTTGATCATGGCTACATGTCTCATTCATTGTCTTAGTTTTACTCATCCAAGTTCTTCCTAGCATCTATATTTTTGAAAACTTTTGTGCTGCAAACATGATGTGACATGTCATGATGAGAGTGAGAGACAAGCTCTTGTGTAATTTGAACAAGACCTTAATAATTACAGATCATTCATCCTGAGACTTAACCTAAACGGTTGTGATTGGATTGGGAGTTGTCTAGTTCTTGAGCTTCGCTCGAGAAATCCCTTTGAATCCTTGTATAATGGATGGATTTTATTTTACGTTTCCAAGTGGAGGGCTTTCAAAGGTTTTTTTGGTGGGCAAGATCAACCCTTCTTTGCTGGATTTTGGTGGCATACTTGGACCATGAAGACACTTTAAGTTAAGATATAATAATATATCAATAGGAATACTCAATCCCCAAAATCCTCAATTCAATTGCAGGATTTGGATACCTCGATTCAATTCCATGAAAATTGAAAATACTACATTATTGTAAGGATTTGTAAAAGCAATGTGATGGCTCTCTTTCATTTCCTTCTGGGCCTCCTCTCTTTCATTTGTCTTAATTATCTCCTTATTTTGTGAATTGCCATGAACAGCGATCTCTTTGTAGGGTTACTTAAGGTCCCTGTTAGAATTGTTGGAATATCAGAAACTGGAAATTATAGAGAAAAAAAGGAAGTGAGGCTAGAAAAAAACACACACAGATCATTCATAGTTCTGATATATATATAGGAGTACAACATTTTAGACAAGATATCCAGCATATCTTGGTTTTGGTTGAACATATTTCCACAAAATAAGGAGCTTCACAACTTTATAACTAAACTTACTAACTATTACTGACATCAACATATAATATTCAAACACCTAGAAAAATCTCATACTCTAGCAGTGCCTACTAGGGGAAACATTGGATGAGACAATGGTTAAATTTTCTTGCATATTTATAGGTTTCTCAAGGCTCTATAATGCTCAAATTTGCATCAAAGCGATTGTGTTCAGGGTGATTGATAAAAGGTTTGTTTATTCGCTTTTCCCTTGTGTTTTTCGATCCAGGGGACTGATAGGGACCCAAATTTTTTAATTTGGGCAAGGCAAACAAACAAACAATCTAACTCGTTGAGCCCAAGTCTTATAATCAATGTCCACAAAGTTGGCCCAAATCGGGATTCAGCCATATGCCCAACGGCCCTACGCTAATGAAAAAGAAAAGCTTCCTTCCTAAACTTTTTTTTTTTCTTCTTTGCACCATCCTTCCTAAACTTGTTTCGTTTGTAATGTTCACTATCAGTCTATCACTAGTATTATAACATGGAGAGAAGCAAATTGGAGAAGGGGGAGTAGATTACACTTTACTAGTGGAGACAATATCATAAGGCTCAAGATATAGCTCCTCTTGTCTCGCAATATCAATGTACCTTATCTCCAAGCTTTCAATCTTGTACTGGTAGGGAGCTTTTTTTGGCTTCTTTGATCGAGGACGTCGTTTTATTCGCTTATGTTTGTTTTGCTTTGTTGCATAAGATGAAGAAGAAGATGCTTCAGAAGATGTGTCAGATGAAGAAAAAAATGCATCCGAATCTGATTTAGGTATGCCATGAATGTGCATCTTTGTTGCATCAGATGATGAGCGGTCATCAAGCAAAGCAAAAGTGTCAAAGCGTACGTAGTATTTCCAAGTCCTCTGAGGCCTAGGCCCTCTCCTCCTCCGAAGTGCCCATGATTTAATGAGATTGCCATGTTCATCCTCTGACATCTGATGTGCATATAATGAAAGGAGACAGAACCTTTTATTTCCTAAAGGGAGAATATGCCAGCAATTAGGATATACCTCTTCCCTTTGGCGTCTCTCTCTAAACTTCTTCTCCCATGACACGACCTTTTTCAAACCCAGAGGATGTAGAAAAGCAAAGTCAGCAGTAAAACCACCACTATTAATAACAAATGACTTGGCCAGGAATATATCAAAGTCGTGGAGAGGGAAGGTTGTATATAGAGAGGGAACCCTCTTAGAGGCCCAAGAATTGGATTTGGCATTGTATGTAAACAAATAATCATCCCCTTCGAGGGAATCTAGTAAAAGAATCAGGATCCGCTCACCATCTTCATAGACAAAGGACCTAAGGAATCTGGTTTCAGTCATGGTAAACATATCCGGAACACCTTCCAGCACTTGCCATTCCTGCCTTTATGGCCCGAATCCGATATTGCCAAACCCTAATAATTAACCTAATTCGATTCGATGTTCAAACAATTAACAAACCCTTGCAGCCGGCTTCTCTTGCTCTGCCTCTGTGTTTGTTAGTTAGTATAACTATACTACTAGTAATCGGGGCACATGCGTATGCGTATGCAAGCCCAAAAATCAATTAAGAACTTGATTAATTATAAATAAAATGAAAAATTATAAAAGAGAATGTTATATTTTACATTTAATAAAATATTATTTGTAAAATATATTAAGAATGTCAAATTAGTATTGAAATGATATAAAATTGAGGCAATTGTTTGATAGATGAGAAAAGTAAACACACATTTAGACAAACATATTCTTTCGTTAAGTTAAGACTGATCATAAAACCCAAGACTTGTGGACCGATTACGTACGGTGCACTCGCCGTTGAGCTAACAACTTGAATGTTGTTGAAAAATAATTATAAAATTGATTCATGATCATGCCACGTAAATTAACTTGCATGATTTGAATCAAACCATTCATTATTTGTTAACTTGAATTTGGTTGAATTTGCTTGTGTATAATTAATTTAGACATAAGTATATCATCCGTCTTGAATTTGACATGTTGTTCCTCTTCCCTCATCTTTCAAGCTTTCTTTTCCATTATAAATATCCCAGAAACAAATATGGATTGCTATAATTATCAGTACTCATGCCAATTTCCTCTATCCCCAACTATCTTCTTTTTAATCCATAAAATGTTTCAAACATTTTTCAAAGAGAATTAGAACATATATATCCCTCGGTGAGTGTAGTGATTGAAACATACATATGGTATATTTTAATTACTTCATTTACCAATTATATGTTCAATCTAATAAATAAGCCAAATTACAAAAATAAAATCTCTACTCGAAGCATTCCTAGACAAACCATCTATCCAAAAAGACATTGTTAGGATACGAGGAAAATGTGGAAGAACATGATACAAAAAGTATAATCCAATCAGGCGTATGCTTGATCAACAATCAATGTGAAAAAATAACAATCGACCAGTGGATCCATAACCATATTCCATTTACGTGATTAAAAAAACAATTTCCAATTTCCCCTAGGTCTTCTAAATTGGGAGTAACTCAAACCCTAGAATTCGGGAACACGATTGACACAAATTCAGTATGGGCTAATCATCCAAATTCATGTTCAATTTAAAATAATATTGTTTAGCATTACTAAATGTAAACAATTGTGACGTTAACATTTGAGAAACAAAACTACTAATAGGTTACTAAATTCTGAATATTATGGGTCACTTAATATAAAAATGATTAATTTCAAGTAAAAGTTCTGTTATTTTTTTTTGGTGAATAAAATTTTGTTATTTTCATTCCATATGGGTCCACCAATTTAACATGAACATGATCAATTTGATATATAGTTAAATCAAGAAAGTAAAAGCAAAGTAGCGTGAATGTTTAGTTAAATCATTTTGCAAATCCCAAATATGCTAAAGCACTATACATTATATTATTAGATTAGTGGAAAGGAAAGATGGAATCATACTGGAGTCGGTTTACAAAGACATGAGCTCCATAGTTAAGAAACAAAACAAAGGGTTTTTTTTTTTTTGAAATTAAAACTAAAAATTGAAAGGATTCTTATAACAGTCTTATATAGGTAATTGAGTTTGAATTTGATAATAAAATTTCTATTGCTTAGACGTTCCTGAATCCAAATTCATATAAAATAACAAATATACTCATTTGAAGTAATAGTTACATAGATATGCAAAGTTAAAGTAATAGTTACATTCTCTTGGAGGTAATTGACGAATACAGATCCACAATCTTCAAATGCGTCTCCCTAAACACGTTTATAGTTATCTTATCTTCACTTGTAAACATATGAAACCCAAAAATCAAAACTATATATATCCATAGGAATTCACTACAAGAAAAAGACAGTGTCGTCACGAAAAATGAGGAACGGAATTTTTTCGTTCCAAATTAGGAATGTGGTTAGGAACGGGAAAATGCAACGTTGTTCCAAAGGGCATTCCAAAACTTAGGCACGAAAACTCTCGTTCCAAAAGCCGATCCTCTTTTCCGCGGCATCGCGCGGGAGATGAAATTTATTGGGGTAGTTAAATATTGTTCCAAATCTCGTTCCTAATTTGGCACAACATTTGTAACAGTATATTTGGAACAGGTTTAAGAACGAGTTTATTGGGAGTTGTTCCTAAATCCATTCCAAAAACTCATTCCTAAACTTGTTCCTAAACCCGTGCCAAATTTTAAAAAGTAAATAAGTAATTATTCAAAACAAAACGCAGTGGAATGCAACAATGAATAGTGAAATTTGTGTCCGAGGCTTTGATCTAGATGACCCATCACCAAATTTTTATGGTTATTTGCAAGACATTGTGCAAATTGAGTATTGGGGCTCTACCATGTGAATGACGGTCGTCCTTTTCAAGGGTGATTTGGTCTGATCTTAGTGCAAGAATGAAAGTTCACCCCTTGTATAAATAATAAATTGGTAAATGTTAATTGCAAAAAATCTATAGGAAATACAATTCATTTGTGTTAGCATAATAAGCAATTCAGGTGTAATTGATTTAAATTTAAAGGAAAATGAAGAGGATGCCACTGTATACCTTGTCCGTTAGTATTTCAAAACAAATACACCATTTATTTTTGATCAACTACAAGGTATTGATTTAGAAGTGAATTTAAGTGTATTGCCATAAAAGATTCGATCTGATGAAGAAGAATTTGAGTATGTAGAATCATTAGATGAGGATGGAGATGATGATAACAATCTTGATGACAATTAAATGTAGATAATTGTTTGATGTAAAATAATTCACTAAAGATTCTCACCCTTGATGATTACTTGCAATTTGCAAGAGTGGGGAGATGTTGTAATGCAATGATCGAATCAACACGAAAGGGAATTCTATTGATTAAACCATGATTACAACCGAGAATAGTTTTAGAAACAAGTTAAATGAATGGAATTTCAAGAACAATCAAGATCAAGCTACAACTACTTCTAAGTTAAGACTACTCCTAATGATTTAGCACTAATATAACAACTAGGATAGACGATCGAATTTGGTCAAATGGTTTGCCAATTCCCTTTTTGTCTTCATTCATTCTATTTATATGAACGAATTGCTCATGGTCAGGTTCAAATTGCCCTCCAAAGGCTTCGGTTATAAGGCTTTTTGATTAAGCTTAACCTTTTTTAGATCATAGCAAGTTTTATACTAATTAACTTGTATTTTTTTTTTGGTTAAAACCGAAAGTAATTAACTTGTATTAACTCCCCATGATTAACATGTTTTCGCACTAGTTAATAACAAATAGTAACTTGCATTTTTCACCAAAAAAAAAAAAACAAATAACTTGCATTAACTAATTTCACATTGGAACATTAACTGGGCCTTATTGCCCTTAATTTGAATAACCTCTTATCTGATTTTTTTTTTTTGTGAAATAAAGTTTAAGAGCAGGGGTGGCTAAACTTTATTTCACAAAAAAAAAAAAAAATCAGATAAGAGGTTATGCAAATTAAGGGCAATAAGGCCCAGTTAATGTAATAAATCCACCACTTTTGCTAATCCACCACTAATCTAAGTCCATTCATAACTGGATCAATATGATTTCAGTCCAAGGTGCTCAAACTAATTTAAATAATATAATGAATAGTTTTATTTGGAAAGAAATTTATTTTTGGTATAATGTTTATGATTATGTTTTTGACAAAGGTTTTAGGGTCAACAACCAAAGCTATATATTCTTAGAATTTTTTTGGCCCCAAAGAATATAAATTTTATTAGAATTTAGAAAATGATACACATGGAAAATTTTAAATTAAATTAAATTCTAATAAGATGCATGTCTCTCTTGAGTTTGAACAACATTTAAACAAGACTTTTTTTTTTTTGCTTAGATGTAACGAGACTTTATTTCCATCGCTATTCTCGTGCCTGACCAAAAATATTAAGCGGGAATTAGAGGCGCCCTTGAATTTTTTGGATTTTCACTTGGAGGGTTTAGGAACCCATCCAAAGTCACATATAAATACTGTGTTGAAAACCCTTTGTTAATTTTTTCCAAACAACTCAAACCCCCAAGCCATCTGCGCCGGCCCCTATCCCCACCATCGATTCCGGCCATCTGTGCAAGAAGGAAGGCTGACGATTGCGATTCAAGACGACAGCCAAGCACCTCGTCGCCGCCATCTTCTTCTCAAATTAGAAAGGCCGACACCCAAATCCCCCAAAGGCCGAGCTTCTCTCTCAAGGTCGACATTTCTGAACTCCCCTCTTTCAGTTTTTATGTATTCTTTTCTTTATTATTTTTGTTTTTCCATTTGTTATGTAATATAAGTATTTTAGGTTTTTGTCTTCCCCTTTCTGATTTTCATTTTTCCTTTTGGGTTTTGATAGCCCAACCGTAAACCTTCAAGCCATCTTCGCCGGCGGCCACCCACGGAGACGCAGCCACGTCATCAGCGGGTGCCGTAGCTTGTCGCAGTTCTTACGCTGTCCTGTTGTTCCAATCCCAGTTTGTTTACAGTAATTCCTAAAACCTATTCTCCTTTTCTTATATATATGATATTCGGTTGAAATTAAATTCTCAATTTCCTTATTTCTAAGTCTTAATTGTCGGGTAGTGTAGGTTTTTTTGTTTTTTTTTTTTTTTTTTTTTTTTTTTTTGAGAAAGTCGGGATGTAGTTGATATTCTGTATTTCATTTGAGTTTTGGTTTCCTTATTTGGCCTAAATCTTGTTAAAGAATATTTTAACATGCTAAAATATTCCATCTTTAAGAATATTCTTACTTTGTGCCTAAAATTAATGCCTAAAACAAGTTTCTTGCCATAAATCATGACTTTTTTCTAATTTCCTAATTTCCTGACTTTTTGTGCCTTGCATAACGTGTTACCACAAAGTTCAAGATCTTAAAGATATGGTTCTTTCTATATTAGAATATACATGAACAAATATTATTGTACATCATCCATGTATATTTCATTTGCATTAATGTATTAAGACTTGAAAGAGAATCTCTTAGCGTGTGCCAGGTAGAGTTAAGGACAGTCATAGGCCCCCATTTGGAGAAATTATTAGGTGGGATGGACCCACCACGTCATCTATGGGACCAACCAATGATATGAAGACAACTCATCAATTTTCTAAAACCCTATCCTAATAAAATCTCAAATTTGGGGACTTACCCTTTATATAGGGTTTGTTTTAAAAGGGGGCTAAACCTTGGGTTAAAATCGTGCCTTAATTAAAGGAGTTAATTTGACATGGAAAAATTCTATTGGTTAGTCCCATGGATGACGTGGTGGGTCCGTCCCACCTAATAATTTCTCCCCCATTTGAGACTTTACTTTAGACTTCAATTTATATTCAACTTTGGATCAGTGGAAAATGCATGATTAGATGACTTTTCTATCTTTCCATGAATTTTCCTTTTTAATATTTTAGGTGCAAGATTAATTGAACTAACACACTCTTGTTAGTTATGAGTGTGCTATCAATATTGAGGATCTCATAAAACTAAGTGATGTGAGGACAGAGCAAGGGGCCTAATGGAGGTAACCAACTTTTTGAGTTACCGCTTTGTTTTAAAATGCTTGCTTTGAAGTCTCATTTACTTAATGCCAAATTGCCACTTGAATTCCTATTTCCAATTCATCTCCTATACTACCAAGTTGAAACTCCAAACTATATTTATATATACCCCTTTTCTACAAGTTTCCAACTCATTGTAAATGTCAACTGGCATATTCTTCTTTTGTAATTAATGGTAATATTTGTAGACTTTGCAGTAGGTTTTGTCATCATTAATTGATTGTTTAAGTAGCAGACTTTGCAGTAGGTTTTGTCATCGTTAATTTTTTTTTTAATTATGCAGTAGAGGTGAGTGGGACATTCCCCCCAGTCGAACCCTTATTACTGCCGTAAGTCAATTTCATTCTTTACATTTGATTAACTACAATTTTGTTTTATGTTTCTAGTTTTAAATCTTGGTTTACTACTCTCAAGCGAAGATACTATTGTTGCTTTGTTGATGCTTTGGTGCTGCTGATTTTAATAGTGTTTCCGCTGTGTATATATGGTTGGTTGTTCAGAGGCTGGCTCTGCCTCGTGCCGTGGTGGTAGCATTGACACCAGAACTCATCGAAGAAGACTGGTTAAAAAAGATAGTATATTACTATTGACTTAAATATTTAATATCATTCTTCAAGTTATTGATTTTTTTTAATATGACTTAACATTGTATGGTTTCAAGACTGTCGAATTGGGTAGAGAGTCGTTCGATTATGAGTTGTTTGCACGAACACTCGGCTTGCGTGATAAGTCAATCCCCCCTGGTCAAGCCCGTATTACTATGGTAAGTCAATTTACATTTGATTAACTACAATGGTTTTTATTATGAGTTATGAATCTTGGTTTTCTACTAATGTGGGCACCTCACTGATGTTGTTTTGTTGCTGTTTTGGTGTTGCTTTTGTTATGTAATACTATCATATTTTTTTATCATTTTATGTGGATATAAAACATGTTATTGTAAGTGAAAGATAAGATTGAATTTATGGTGGTGTTGTTGGTATAGGACTGTAAAAGTTCTGCTGTTTTTCTTATCATCCATGTAGTTTTTTTTTTTTTTGGTCCAGCTTGGTGTTAAGTAGTAAATAAATTATTAATTTGGGTCTGCTTTGAATCTTTCTTTTCTGACTTTTGTATGTAGTAGCTTTGCTTGCTGATATGGCCTTGTTTTGGCTGGAATTTTTATATTTACTTATGATGTAGGTTTTCTTTGTCCAGCTTGGTGTTAAGTAGTAGATGAATTATTAATTCGGTCTGCTTTGAATCTTTCTTTTCTGACTTGTGTATCTAGTAGCTTTGCTTGCTGATATGGCCTTGTTTTGGCTGGAATTGTTATATTTGCTTCTGTTTTTCCTTTCACAGGAAAAGTTTAACGCTGCTTTGAAGGCTGCACAGGATGCAGCTGGTGAAGATCCGATAGCTTGAGCAGCTATTGATAAGAATGCCATGTTTGCTCAATATGCTGGACGGTCAAAAGGGTGTCAGTTAGGCAAGGGTAACACTGTTTGTGTTGGGCGTTGTGTTGTGGACTCTTTGGCTCAACAAAATCAGCAGCTGCACGATACAATTCGCCAATTAACCCAACAACAAGAGTTGTTTATGCAGCTGTTAAACAATGCTCTTGCCCAGAACAACATCAACCTTCAACTGCCACCACTTCCCCAACATGCATCTCAGTCTTCTAGTGCAGCACACAATCAACCTAGTCAGACTAACCAAAACTAAGACCCAGCTGAGGAGACGCATGATGATGAGGCTGATCATCAAGGTGAAGATCATTAGGGATTTAGTTTAGAACCCTAAATTTTGTGATTAAACTCTAATAATTTTTTAGGAAACTTCCTTTATCTTTGAGGAAAGTCTAATTCCTGATCATTAACAAATATTTAGGATTATTGTAAACTTTAATTTACAAACAGCTTGAATATTAATTTAGTATTATGTTAAGCACAATTTCAGTTTAGGTTAATTTTTGTTTTTTACTAAGATGCAATCCTCAAAAGTTATTCCTAATGTACTTATAGGAGAGTTCGTTGCTGGAATCATTCCTAAGCTATGGAATGATATTTGGAACAACTAAAAACAAAAGACAATTAAATTAAGTTATTCCAAACATTGTTCCTAAAGTTTTGGAATGAGATAAAAGTCATTCCAAACATTGTTCCTAAAATTTTGGAATGAGATAAAAGTCATTTCTAACTTTGTTGTTGTTCCTAGACCAGGAACGACTATCAGGAGCGGAGTTTGGCACGAGAAGCAACCCGTTCTTGATTTTAGGAACGGGGTACATTTTTTCGTTCCTGTTGGGTTTGGAACAAGCGATATCGAAACGACTTTTTTCCCGTTCGAATACCCGTTCCTGATGAGTTTGGAACGGGATTTGTAACAATAACACCTCGTC
>AWWV01005456.1:0-12868 GCA_001974805.1 Corchorus capsularis | reverse complement strand
AAAAAGTTGGGTCTCTATGCACTTTCATGATGATTATAATTTATAATGGTATATTATTAATTTTAACAGTCATATATATATATATATATATATATAACAGGAAGCACTAGTTGCTTCATTTGTGTACCAGATAATTGATTTTACTTGCCACGGCCTATTTCTGGTAGCAGGACTTAAATGAGAATTGTTGGAAGAACTACAAAACACAAAGCTTAAACTGCAATGTAATATTCAGAACTGGAAATGCATTTCCATATCTCTACACCCAAGGCTTGTATTGCATTATGATCGATGGTCACTAAGACAAAAAAGGAGCTGCAACTCTGTATGATACCAAATCTCATAATACTAAATAAAAAGCAGCAATAGGTTTTTATAACTGGTAGAGATAATGCCAAAGAAAAAGGAATCACCCTTTATGCAGAAGGATTAAAGCTAAGTTATTTATAACTATTCATCTAGATCCATGAACTCCGTTTATGCCATCCGAGCACTGCAATCTAGCTCTCTATCTCTTAACCTTACTCAATAACCCATCACAAACATCCATTGAGTAAGGACCTTTGATTCTAAGCAACTCTACAAACTCTTCAGCTGCTTCTATGCCTTCCTCTTCTCTCAAATAATGAAGACATCCAAGTATAGTCTTATGGTTCCGTTTGGTTTTTGCTTGTTGGATGGCCAAGACTGTTTTGTTCATGTATTCCACTGCCTTCTCCATCTGATCAGCTTTTTTAAACGCAATTGCCAGTCTACTCCATGTAAATGCATCAACCACTTTCCCATTTTGCGTAAGCCTGTTGGCATAAGTTTCGGCCTTTTCTAAGAGCCCCCTTTTGCAATAAGCACTGATCATCAGCCTTGGAACCCCAACACTTGCATATCTAGATTCCCACTCCTCGGCAATCTTCCCTGCACCATCAAGGTCATCCAACTTCACCAACGAGCTTATTGTCATGACATAGAATTGGTTCCCCATATCCTTATACAATTCCCAATTACGGAATATATCCTCTTTGCTCCCAATATCGGTATACAATGCGAGGAAAATCTCATATGATTTCCTCTTCTTTTCATCAGTAATTAATTCCTCTGCTCTCTTCAACATTTGTGCAGCCTGTTCATGTAGCTTAGCTTTCTCGTACAACCTTGCCGCACCAATATATGTATACCAATCAACAGAGAAACAAGGATTAGCTTCCATCTTCATCAGATATTTCTGCATTCCCTCCATATCAGAAGCATCAACATATGCATTGAAACGAGTATGGACTGTGAATGAATCAGAATCAATGCCCTTTTCTTGCATCTCTTGTAATAAGGGGTCTACCTTCTCATGTTTTCCTAGTTTTGCATATAATTTTAACATTATATTATAACTCAGCGCCTCAGTAGCAAAACCCAACTCCCTCATCCGTTGCAGAGTTGCCTCTGCTTTTTCAAGACATCTAAATTGCGAATAGCACTTCAAAAGGGCAGTATAAACCTGTTTATCTTTCATGGAATCAGGAAGACTTTCGAAATATTTCTCTGCTTCTTCAAGGCCATGAACTTTCGAGATTGAATCCATCCGAAAGTAAATGTCGGTAATTGATAGTTGAAGATTCCTTTGTTGGGTCATCCAATCTGAAACCTGCCATGCAAAGTGCAAGCGAAACCCATATTTAATCTACCGCAAAAGATCAAGTTAAAGCAAACAATTTAATTTCTGGGTATCTTATATAGATTACCTGGAGAGCTTGTTCGAATTGGTTTTGGCTACGGAGAGTTCGGGTGAGGTCTTCGAGGATAGTTGGAGTGAGGGTTTTACCCTCTTGGAGCCATCCATCGAGAACAGGAACCAACGTGTCTTTCCGATTTCCGACTCGTTGGAGTAGAAGCTGCACCGTGTTTCTTGCATTGGAAGAGGAGTCGGTGCTTAGGGTTCTAATGGAGAGGGAGGAAGAGAAGACCCTCAAAATTCCGGCGAACTGCTTCATCGGCATCGCAACCTTGAAGAAGAGAAATTACATTTTTCAGGGTTTAGGATTTTGTGTTATTATTTAAAAAAAAAGGTTATGCTTTTGGGCTTAAGGCTACTGTTAAAAATAATGGGCTATTCTCTATGGATTTTTAAATTTAATCCTGGTTTTACACTTGCTCTTTCTTGTTTAGCATAATTATAATTATATATATATGGGATTTGGTGAGATTCAATAAAATTATCAGCTTCTTTATATACGTACTTAGCCTGAAAGAAGGTGAAATTATTAGGTGGGACGGACCCACCACGTCATTTATGGGACCAATCAATAATATGAAGACAATTCATCAATTTTTTAAAACTCTATCCTAAGAAAATCTTAAATTAGGGGACTTACCCTTTATATAGGGTTTGTTTTAAAAGAGGGCTAAACCTTGGACTAAAATCATGCATAAATTTAAGGAGTTTATTTGACATGGCAAAATTCTATTGGTTAGTCTCATGGATGACGTGGTGGGTCTGTCCCATCTAATAATTTCTTTGAAAGTAGGGTTTAAATTCTATTAGCATCATCATAAAAATGAGTGTTTTTAGGATTCTATTAGGATGGTGCCACCTAATCAAATTTGAATCATCCTCAAATCCTAATCTACACTATTCCAAACCTAATTAAATTTTTATTAATTACCTTAACCTATTCTTAACTTTAGCTGAATAATTTTATTAATAAATTTTATTTTTAACTTTTTTTTTTTTACTTGCAACCTGACTTTTTTTAAAATAATTTTTTTAATAAATTTTGTTTTCCTATTTTTTTTAAATAACTTATTTTTCTCATCACTCATAATTTGGATTTATTCTAAACTAATTAAATTAATTTGCCACTACCACTGGTATAGAAAAAAAAATCTATTTTTTGGGCATCAAGAAATAAAATTTTGTTTGTGAAGGTAAAATTTGCAGTCACAACATCAGTAGATCGGACCCGGCAATAAGCTTTTGTTACATCCAGAGAAAGTCATGGTTTACTCTTTCAGTCAACGTAAACGGATGCTTATGAAGAAAATGATAAATTCTTCCTTCCATGATCTCTATGCTTTTGATTCTCCTATTACACTTTGAAATCTGACACGGAGAGACAAAATATCAGCAGATATTAGTTATGAGGAAAATAAACAGAAAGCAAGATACACCCAACCCAGGAAGAAAAACGACATGATTTTTTTTTGTTCAAAAAATCGGCATGATTTGAAAGGAAAGAAGAAAGCCAAATCAAACCTTTGAAGTTATTAATAAAAGGCTAATTGCTCAAATCAAGACACAACCTTTAGTCAATTGTTCAGATCAGGGTCAAACCTTTAAAACGTAGCAAATCAGGGTCAAACGTTTCAGGAGTGGTCCAAATAAGGACACGTTATGACAGACGTTATAATGTGTATAACACACGCTAGCTTAAACGCGTAAAAACTTAAAGCCATTGTAAATTGTTTTGTTTTATTTTCAGATGAAAACTATAATTAATTTTTTTGGTGAAAACTGTAATTAATTAAATATTTAATTATTATGTTCATAAATTTAATGGGACAAAAGGACGTGAAACATAATTCTCCTTGCTTCACTTCCTTCCAAACTGTTACTGGAAAATTTTTGAGAAAATCTCCTTTTATGGAATCGTGGTGTTGCTTTGCTTGGAATTAAGACTTTCATTGTACCACTTGTAGGCTAAAGGTTAAGATCCAAGTAGAACAACCAAGGTTGAAAAAAAAATTGGGAGAAAAGTCAGAACTGACTAGAGAATAATATATCTCGGAGTTAGGGTAATCGGACGATATTGAGGGATGGGTTTTGGATTGGGATTTTATTTTACCATTTTGGGTTGTCTAGATCTATGTTTTCAGTGAGAATATTGAGAGATGGGTTTTGGATTCAAGCATATGGCGCTAAGAAGACTAAATCTGGTAACTTTGAGCGGTTTTCGGATCCGACGAAAATCTGTGCGACGGCATGCGACGTAGAGTTGATCGGAATCTGGGTTATGTTGTATCCAGTCAAGCTTGGGAAGATGGGAGAGAGAGGGAGAATTATTTTAATTAAAAAAGGAAAATTTTAAAATGATTATTTTTTATATTTTTTTGAGCAAAATAATCGATTCTATTAATGAATGAAATCAGGATTACAAACGTCGGGTGGTAAAGACCCGCACCACACATGGCTAACATCTAACTTAGTTAACCTATGTGCCAACAAATTGGCCTCTCTATTTGCATAAGTGAAAGTACACCTATCAAAAATATCAACCAAGTCCCTAATTTCATGAATAAGAACACCTCCTTCCCACCAACAAGGACCTAGCCCTTTAATCTCATTGATGGCAACAAGGCAGTCACTCTCAAAAACACAATTCATCAGGCCAAACTCCAAAGCTATCTCAAACGCAAACAAGATTGCATGGACCTCCGCATATAAAGAATCCGCAACAAAAGACAAACGTCTTGTCCCAGAAACTACAACAGCACCACTACTATCTCTAACAACAACTTCCAATCCTGCCTCCTTTGTTTCAGCATTAAAAGAGACATCCGAGTTCAACTTCAAAGTCCCTGGGGGTGGTGGCTGCCATCGTACCTGTCTTGGTGGCTTAAACTGCTTTACTGGTTCTAATGCAATCAATTGAGTAATCAACTTACTCCCATTCAAAACTAAAGCAGCCAGCATACAACAAACACCATTGTGCAAGCAATTGTTTCTGTTTTTCCACACTAACCAAAGAATGCAAAGCACTAACTCGAATTGCCCTAAAGATATAGCCTTATTCAAAAAACTTAACCAAAAATCGGCTTCTGTATTCAAAGTAGCAAGCCAAGGAAAAAACCAAGGACAAGCTATTTCCCACACCTGCTTACTAAAACTACACTCAAAGAAAGCATGATAATCGGCTATTTCTTGGCCATAACAGACAGGACATTGTAGATCAACTGGCATTCCCCTATTATACAAAACAAATTTTATAGGCAAAATATTCCAAAGAAGTCTCCATGTAAAATACTTTACTTTGGGAATTACCACTGACTCCCAAATCCGTTTCCACATCTGTCGCCAATCTTCATCTGGTTCGACTCCCCTCCCTAGTAGCCTCCTTGCAACATAATATGCCGAACGAACCGAGAAAGCTCCAGTCTTCGATTTGTTCCAGATCAACACATCACTCGTCGGAACTCTTGGAATCGGCAAACACATGATCCGTACAATATCATCATCACAGAACAGTTCCAACAGCTTGTCTTCTCTCCAAGCCCGCTCCTCAAAATCAATAAGATCAGCAACTCTCATTAGTTGACATATAACCCCATCTCTTGGTTGTGGTCTATGAGACGGTGAAGCATCAAGCCATCGATCCTGCCAAACGTCCAAATTGCCAGCACCAACTCTCCATCTAGACCCCTCTAATAGCACTCCCCGACCTGCGATGAGACTTCTCCATAGAAACAATGGATTTGATCCAACGTTTGCTGTATAAAAATCCCCTTGAGGGAATATTTAGCTTGTAAAACCCTAAAGCAGAGAGAGTTTTGATTCTATACCAGTCTCCAACACTGTTTCGATAGCAATGATAAACTTAAATTATTTTATATATTAATTTTTGAAGTTTTGACCGAATAAACTTAAATAGTACTTATCTTTCTTTCTTCTTTTCTTCCGGCCAAAAAAAAAATATTTCTTTCCCTTTTTTTATTTTTTATAAAAAAATCTACCTATCCTTCAACTTAGTTTAAAAAAAACAAAATTGTTTTAATTAATCTAATTTTATCAATAATGATTTTAATATCGATTTCCTCAATTCTATTTTATTTTTGTTTTATTTACAAATTTATAAAATTTAGTAATAAAATTTAGTGATTAACCGTTAACATTTTCTTCTTTTTTTTTTGTTTTCCTTTTAACAAATTACATTAACAATTTTATAATTATTTACTTATTTCATTTTATAAACTAATAAGAAAATTATTGATAAATTTAACATTTTTCACATATAAAATCACTAATTTTAATTTTCAAAATTACTAATTTCTGAAATTATTTAAATTATTTCATTTTTCAACCAATAGAAGCCTGCCACGTCATTTGGACGTTTGGTTAACAGACCGTGTTTCTAATATAGGGATGGCAAAACCCACCCTGCCCCGCCGTTCCCGCCCTGCCCCACCCCGTTTTTTTTTTTGGCGCAGAGCGGTTGTGATATTTGTTAATCTCCACCCTGTCCTGCCCCATATATATTTATAATAATATTTTAAAATTCATTTATATATATTTTAGAGATGTTTAAGTAATTAGATAAAATTATTTATATTAATTTTGAGATTTTAATTAACTTAATTATTGAAATTACTTTTTTATTATTATCAATCATAAAAACTAATAATATAAATGTGTAATAAATGAAATAATTTGTTATATAAAATTTAATTAAACACATTTTATTAGAAAATATATATTTAGTGGAGCGGGATGGAGCGGGATGGAGCGGGACGGGGCGGGGCAAATAACCGCGGGACAAGACGATTTGTTGGTGGGGCGGAGGCGGAGGAGATCCCCGCCTCCGCCCCGCCCCATTGCCATCTCAAGGCATTATGCCGTTAGCATGTGTCCTGATTTGGACCACTCCTGAAACGTTTGACCCTGATTTGCTACGTTTTAAAGGTTTGGCCCTGATCTGAGCATTTGACCAAAGGTTGTGTCCTGATTTGAGCATTTAGCCTTAATAAAATTATTCAGTAAGGTTAAGATTAGGTTAAGGTAATTAATAAAAATTTAAGTAGGTGTGATAGAGTGTAAATTAGGATTTGATAGTGATTCAAATTTGATTAGGTGACATCATCCTAATGGAATCCTAAATGAGAATTTAAACCCAAAAAATATACCATTTCATCCTGTTAATTGTCTTCTACTTATCTTCTTTTAAAACACCTTCCGATGGTTTGTTTGTGGTGCAGAATTGCAAATACTAGGGATTTCGAATGCTCATTGCAATGAAAATTTAGAATATATTACTCTTCTTCGCACGTAAATAATTGATATTTGTTTCTTGCTTATTTGTGTCATCACAACACTATATCAAAGAGTACAAGCGAAACCAGAATTACACTAACAAGGAAAGCAGACCTTAATCCATGAAGCCCAATGTCCCAATCCCTTTTTCCTTGTTGGGACTGGGGAACGGACCTTACCTTAGCCATGAGGTTAGCCCATCACAACGAAGAAAATCTGACCATGGTGCCACAGTGCAAAATGTACTGTGGCACCGAACTGCAACATTTTCAGCAGTTATTATACCCCAGGCTTAGAAGTTGGTGGTGGGGTCAACCAAAGCAAAGCAGCAGACACCCTTCTTATATATTCTACAGGGAAAATACACAAAAAAATTTGTAGTCTGCCACTCCACGTCTCCACCTACATTCCAAGATTTACATTCTACTCATTAAAAGAAGCAAAATTCAGGCATTCTACTTATATTTCAAAACTTAAAGCGGATGGGAGGGTTTAAGGTCACCTAGCAAAGAAGTAAAAAAAGTAGACACCAATTAATCATACTCGTCTATGAGTTAGTAGGTTGCTGATGCTGCACCACCCACCTAAATTGATACCGGAGAAGATGGAATCAGCCTTTTGGCAGTTTAACTATACATACAGCTGTTAGCCTCATATTTGACATTCATTGGCTCCTTGTACTTCTTCATCAAGTGTCTGGTTACATCCTTTAATCAGGTCAAGGGCACTGGCATCCAGGTTTCTGTCCCTAATGTAAATTGCCAATCTATCATGAACATCAGTTGATAAAAGACCTCTGTCTCTAAGTAACTGCAATAACTCTTCTGCTGCTTCTGTGTTATTTTCACTTTTCAAATAATCTATACAAGCTGCCAAAGTAATGTTGTTGGGTTTCCATGCTGCGGTGCTACCCAAGATTGCATTCTTCATGGCTTCCACTGCCTTTACCATCCGGCCATCTATTTGATATCCACTTGCCAGACTATTCCATGTAAATGCATCTGGCCCTTTAATTACACCCCTTACTATGAGACTGCTGGTATAAGCTTCAGCCTTTGCAATAAGACCGCATTTGCAATAAGCACTGATAATCAAATTTGGAACCCGAGCATCATAAACTGTATAACCAGATTCCCACTCAGCCAGAATCTTGTGAGCACCATCAATATCACCCAACTTTATCAATGAGCTTATCGTACATAAATAGCCAGAGTTACGAAAATTCCTCAAGTTTCCATACAACTTCCATATACGATAAACTTCATCCTTTCTCCCTATTTTGGTATACAATGAGAGGAAAATTTCATAGGCTTTCCATTTAGACTTACCAGGAACTATTTGCTCTGCTTTATTTAACATTTGTGAAACCTTTTCAATTAACCCAGCTTTCAAGTACCCATTAGCTGCAACAACATACGAATGCCAATCAATAGAGATCCGAGCATCACTTTCCATATTGCTCAGGACATTCTCCATCAACTCAGTGTCAGAAGAAGATGCATATGCATTCAACCGAATGTTGTAAGTGTAAGTGTCGCACTCAATTCCCTTTACTCGCATCTCTTGCATCAAGACATCTAACTTGTCATATTTTCCTAGCTGAACATAGAGACTCATCAATACATTGTAAGAAATTGTTTTCATTGGAAAACCCAAATCCCTCATAGTCTGCATGGTAGACTCTGCTTTTTCCAAATTTTTTTTGTGTGCATAGCAATTTAAAAGGGAACCATAAACCATTACATTTCTCATAGTGAAAGGAAGACTATCAAAAAATTTCTCAGCTTGATCCGTACCTCGCACTTTTCCGATCAAATCCAGCCTTATAGCAATATCCCCAGTCGAGATATGATGACTCATTTCGTCGCTCATCCATTCGGATATCTGTGATCATAGTATTATTATTCTATAAATAATCAACGGCTAAAATTGAATACAACATAATTCTATGATACTCAGCAAATATATAAGTTGCTTACTGTTTGTGTTCAATGAATGAATGTACCTCGAGGGCGTGCTTGCAGCGACCGTAACTCCGAAGCACTTTGATTAGAGATTGGAGATTCGAATGCTTGATGGGTTTGCCTTCTTCGAGCCATTGGTTGAGTATTGGAATGACGGAGGCCTTGGGATTTCCGGTTCGATAGACCCGCGAGTGCAGAGAATCGACTGCGTTTGCAGGGGAGCTGATGGGCCTTGGGATTTTAGTGGAATAGGAGAGAACCTTCAAAACCCTAGAAATGCCGGAATTGATCAACGGATTTAATCCAATGAGCTTCATATTCGGTACTGGAGAAGAAAACCGTTCGATTTGTGGGAGTCTAAGGGTGGAGACTGGAGACAAACATAGTTCATAGCATAAAATAGAATTTACGAGATTGAACTCTGAGAAGACCCAAATTATTAGGGTTCAAGGAGGGTTTAGAGTTTAGACCAACTTTTCACAGCCGATAAAATGAAGCATCAAGACTTTAATTGGGCCGGCAGCCCATGAACATAATCATCTCTTTTTTTTTGATTACTAAACACGGTCCCCCTTTTGTTAAATATCGCCCCCTTTTTATACTTTTGTCATTTGTTTATATTTTAAACTTTCTAACAACTTTTTTAAACTCTCTAACTTTCAAATCCTAAAAGTCAAATTTGTAAGTTTTACATTATGGAGATTAAGATCTAGAGAAAAAAATGTCAAAAATTATAAAAAAAGAGACGATATTTAGTAAAAGGGGGACGGTGAATAGCAAACCCCCTTTTTTCTTCTTCTCTTTTTTGTATAGATATAGAAATATTATAATAAGATTTTTTCCCCTTTTCTTTTGGCCACACAAAGGAGATCTTAACTTTTTTTTTTGGCAATAAAAAGGAGATCTTAACTTACATTATACCTATATATATTGTGGCATTGTAAATTTTGGTGATGTATTAAAAATGATTTACTGGATACTACTTCCTTTTTCTTTTTTTTCATTTTACAAGTGTTATAGTATTAAGGAAAATTGGACATTAAGTTAATATAATCAAACATCACATTTTGTTTTGATCAAATTTTGGTCCCAAACCCAGTCCCATTGTGCTAGAATTGGTCAATAATTTCAGTCACTTCTATTGAAACTCGTTAATAGTTTTCAAATTTTGTTAGGAAAAAGATGTTTACATGATTCTGCCAAAAAAATGTCTATTCTATGACATGCTACAATTTCAGTCACTTCTATTGAAACTCGTTAATAGTTTTCATTAAAGAAAGACGACTCCAACGAGGCTATATCCTTGAAATGCTTCCAAGGATCTCACTTGTTTCTTTGTCAGCATCAAAACCATCCCTTTTCATCTGATCAACAACCTCAGAAACCGTTTCTCCTGCCTTAATGCGACACCTAAGCAATCTATGATGCATATTCCTTGTCAAAGGCTCTGAGTTCTTATATGAATTTATCATTTCCTCCACTCCTTTCACATCTCCTTGCTCTTCCAAGTAATCCAGACAAGCAGAAAACACTGTGGAAGTTGGTCGCCACCCTTCTCTCCCGATGGACGTTGCCTTCTTCAACATCTCTACCGCCTTGGGCATTTGATTATGCTTCATAAACCCTGTAGCTAGTACTTGCCATGTACTGGCAAACAGCGTTCTTCCTTCCACAGCCTTGTTCACAACTGATTCAGCCTTGTCAAAAAGCCCTCTTTTGCAATAAGCAACCAGAAGCCTATTCAGCACCCGAAAATCATACATGGTGCATTGTGACTCCAACTCCTCAAACATCTTCTCAGCTCCATGAAGATCATCTAGATCCGCAAGGGCAGTAATCATGTGGCAATATGATGTATCTCTTATTGTAACTGATGGCTTGTATGTGTTCCAAACTCGGTAAAGCTCATCTTTGTTATTAGTTTTTGCATAGAGAGTAAGAAGAAACTCGAATGCTTCTGTCCTTCTATCAAGCTGTATCATTGTCTCTATCTTCTTTAGCATCCGTAAAGCTTTATCCATCATACCAACTTTCAGATACCCACTAGCTGCAACTGAATATTCATTCCAATCAACCACAAAATTTGAATTGTCTTCCATCTGATTCAAGATGCTTTCCATCTTGGATATGTCAGATACTGCAACAGCAGCAGTCATTCTGTTCCTCATAGTATACCTATCTTGCGGAATTCCCTTCCAATCCATTTCTTGCACCAACATATCAATCCTGTCATAAGCTCCAGTCTGAGAATACAGGTTCATCAACACATTATAGGGAAATGATGTCGTTGCCATACCCATCTCTTCCATTGTCTCCATAATGTACTCTGCCTTCTCTATAGATTTCTCTTGCACGTAGCTATTGAGAAGAGCACCATATACAATATAATTTTTTAGATTTTTTGAAACACTATGAAAGAAATTCTCAGCATGCTCTATTCCATGAACTTTGTGGATTAAGTTCAGTCTGACAGCAATGTCAGTAGGAGATGATACAAAGTACCGGCGATAAGTCATCCATTGAGATATCTGAATGGTATGATCAGACAAAAATGATCAGCTGGCCACTGCAATATAGCAACTATATATATTTTGAAAATTTACCTACAAGACATAGTGACATACTATGGTTTATCAATTTGCAAGAATGCTAGTATAGTGATAATTTAAGAGCTTTTTCTACCCATCCACTGATAATTGAAGAAACCCAAAAATTACCAGAGACCATCATAGAAATTAGCCCCAAAATACTGCAAAACTGTCACTGATCAAATTTTCAGCACACTTATGCCCCATGTTTGCTTCAAAAAAATGCAAGTTTTGAACCCAATTCCGAAATTAATTTCATCACCCAACCAAAAAAAAAAAAAATCAGTAAACTATTTCATAGATATATCAAATAAAAAAATCTTTAACATGAACATATAAACAATTGAAAAACTCGACCTTCATGGACTGAATTGAACAACTTTTTCAAGTACCCAAAGATCATTAAACAATTATTCACCACCTAGTAGCTTAAAACGCCATTAGGTTCAGTTCAACTACATGCAGCAAAAATTTGAATTGTTTTTCAATTACATGGAATATAAAGGGAGGGAGATCCGGGGAAAACAAACCTCGAGGGCATGTTTATAGCGTCGAGATTCCTGCATCAACCGAACAAGGTATTGAAGATGTCGTTTCTCTACGGTTCCTCCTTGTTTAAGCCATTGTTCGAGTACAGACAGTACCGAGAGTTTTGGGTCTCTAATGCTGCTGATTCGATCGTAGAGGGAATGAATATTTGAACAGCCAGAGGAGGAAGAGGATAGAAAGTCATTGGGCAGGATTTTAGTGGAGAAAACTGAAGTTAAAACGCGGCAAGGGTTTTGGTGTTGATTTTGGAGTAGCAACGGAAACAATCTGCCTAGCTCCGTTTTCGTTATATTCATTACTCATCAGTTTCGGGCTTAAGATTTTTACTTTGTCAGTAATTTGAAATTTCCAAGTCCTGTTAAAAACTCTCCTTGCGGGAGATCGTAAAGCAAGGCAAACGGTTAAGGTTCTGTTTGGTAGAACTGTGAGATTGGTATGATGGAAATTGAAATGAGAAGATTAGGTATTGTTCATGTGAGATTAAAATTGTAGCTGTGAGAACTTAACTAATGATGAGAAAATGTGTCTTTGGTGAGGACAATGGTGGCGGTGAGATAGAGATGTAAAATTACCATTAAAGGTATCATATTACAATTACTTATTAAATTTTTAACTTTATATATATATTTATTATTTTTAATAAAAATCATCTATTTGTTATGTACATACATAATTAAACTTTGCCAAAAGGGTTAAATAAGTGCCCAAACTATGAAAAGGTCAAATTAGTGCCTGAACTTTTCGATTTGGGTCAATTC
>AWWV01005448.1:0-28594 GCA_001974805.1 Corchorus capsularis | reverse complement strand
AAACCTTTGCTTTCTTTCTCATCTCCATCATGATCATTTGCCTTCATTACAACTTGCTTTCCCTTCTTGCTGGTTTTGTATCCTATATTAAAACACATGATCTTTTTTTTTCTTTCACAATTTTGATGAAAGATAAAAAAAAAAACAGAGAAGATGAAAACCCTTTTCTTCCTATGTGATTATAACATTTTCTTCTACGTTTCCACTAAGAATCACCTAGTTGGAAATTGGGGTTATTGTTCTTATAGCCATTTCTGGATAATGACGATAAACACAAGAAATTAAAAGGGATATCACTTTAAGGATAAGTAAGCTCACTAACTTTCAAAATTATAGGATATATCAAATTCAATTACGCCTAAATTAAGATTTCTATTTTCAGCCTTGTTTTGGGCAACTCCAACTCGTCACCGACTTATTTACTATTTGGTTGCCATGCCTAAACTTTTTATATAATTTCCCCAGAAAATAGTCTAATAATTAAGCAGAAAAAAACCAAAGGCTTCCAGCCCAAAGAGTCCAAGAGGAATTCATAACAGAGTTATTATTATTTATTACTCTTAAAACAACCAGACCCAATAAGTTATTTTTGGGCCAAAAAGGGCCCAATATTCTTCTCCTCCTCTGGATTTCTATTTTCTAAGATCAGATTATTATCATTTTCTTTTTTTCTTTTTTGGCTTTTCTATATAGGGGGGTTTTTCCCACTACCGTTTTCTTAATTTAGTGCATCAAATTGGTTCTCCCAAATTTCATTTGGAAACTTTTTTTTTCTGAAATCCATTTTGGAAATTTTAATAGTATTGAATTTTATTTTTATTTTTGAAAAACATGCAAGAATGTAGTAAACAACAAGTAGTTAATTTCTGATCCAAAAAAAATAAATAAAAAACAAGTAATTAATTCCATATTGCTAGCTATAGAAGCCTTGGTTCATGTAATCAATAATCATGTGAGAGTCAGAAATCAACCTTTAATTTTACCTTAGGCTACAGCACAAAAGGATAAAAACATGAAGTTGCAGCCGCCTGACGAAAAGAGTTTAAAATTACTCCGCAATGCAACATTAGTATATAAAATGCAGCCAACGTGATAAATAATTAGTGTCAAGAAAGAGTCCAAATATTAAGTGTATATATCTTGCCATGCTATGAAGCATCCCTTAGTCGGTCAAATTGGATACCTTAATTTCTTTTTCTTTTTTACACATAATATATAATAATATAGTTAATTGATTTTTTTTTTTGGAAAAATTAAGAACAATATGATTTCCATCATTTCATCAACTCTATACAATACTACAATATATAGCCTTGTATATATATGCAAATTTTAACTTTTAATTATAGTAGTGAATATGGTAAAAGAAGATATATTCAACAAAATGAATAGAAATTAGTGAATCATATGACAAATAGATCATGAATTGATATGAACAATTAATATTGATACAAAAATGATGAAATAAGACAAATTCCAAAAGTCCTCTCTTAAATAATTAATTTCTAACTAGACCTATATTGTTTCATCCTCTGCATTCTAACATGAGATCGTTTTTTAAGTCCATGGAGTTGTTTTTCCCACACATCTTTCGGAAACTTTGTTTTCCTTTCTTCCATAAAACTACTCCCATACCCAATATTTGAATCTACCAAACCCAATTCATAATCATACATTTTACGAGAAACCGGATCCGAAAGCGTCTCATAAGCCATTTGAAGCTCAAGAAATCGCTTTGTGGATTCTTCTTTGGCCGAAGGAGGGCAAACATCAGGGTGGTATTGAAGAACCATGCTTCTATAAGCCTTCTTTATTTCGGCTAAACCTACATTCTCAGAATAATCAAGCGAAAGAACTTTATAAAAATCGGTCTTATTCCCTCTTTTCATGGCTAAGTTACCTGCAGCCGACCGAACCTTGTAACAAGGCTTATTTCCCAACCCAAATTTAGATGCTGTCGAAACCATTTTGCTCATGTCGAGATTCATGATTTGCACGGAAATCGCCATGGAAGATGTCGATGCAGCTTTGATTTCTATGGAAGAGTTTTGAAAGGTAAATTATAGCTCTCAAGACGAAGATGGAGCTTAAGGTCTTTGAACTTTGAAGAGAGCTGATTTATTTATATAGAGTCCAACGCGTTTAGATTTTTTTTTTTTCATCTTAATTTTTTTTAATCTTTATTCTTTCATTGGGTTATTGGACTTTTGGTGGAAGAGAAAAAAAAAAAGTGCTGAATGCAATTTTGGAATTGTGCTTTTGGCTTTGTTAGGTCGTTTCGTCTTTTGGTTGTTTCTGATGTTATTCATGCTTGCATTTTGATTTGGTCACCAAACCTAATCCATTTTTAATTTATATTCTTACACGACAACTTTAAATTAATCAAATTCTTTGAATTGAACCCAAAAGTTTCTTTTCTTTTTTTCAATTAAAGTTCTGCTTCACGGGGAAAATGATGAGAAAGATGAAAAAGGTAAACAACGTGGGGTAAATTAATGTACGTTAGGTTAATTGTTTATTAATAAAGCAATACTAGTATAATTCTAGAATCTGTTGAAAAGAGAAAACAAGATTAATAAGAATATTACTAATATCTAAGTTCGTTGATTAATTACTTTTCGATAAGTTCAATAATAAGAAGTCTTAGATTCGAGCAGATGTATTGATCACTATTCACCACTTATTAAGTTACTTTGTGCTATTTAGAATGTGAAATAAGTACCAATCAAGTTGAAATATATTGGATAAATGACACATCTTTGTGTCTATTTTTTTTTTTTTTAGGTAAAGCCAAGGCAATATGTTAATGACTAATATATTAAGTTAAGTGTCAGGATTACATATGGTAGATGGTAAATGACCCATCCAAACTCTTCGATTCCCCATTCCACACTCAACTTTGGTTAAATTGTGAGATAAAACATTTGCCTTAATCCAACAAAATTGGTTTTGATTTGATTTCCTCTTCATTTTTTTTCTTTTCAAAAAGCTTAGAAGTATAGAGTGTATATATACTAGTACTAAATTGTGATTAATACGTGTATGAATTGAACTCGTATCATATATTGTAGTTAATTTAGATACATATCCATACATATTTAAAAAAAAAAAACTTAATATAAGTACTATAATAATAATGTCAATAATGAATATTATTATATGAAGAGAAACATTGATTGAATTTCCCCTTCTTCATCGAATTTCCTAATTTATAATCATGAAACACATTTTTGATGCCAAAAAAAATAAAATCATGAAACGCATTTGAATTTTGAATAATATAATCTCAATTCTCAATTACTATAACTATGCCGACCGCCTTAATAAAAAAGCAGCACAAGTGTTGAAGATCAGAAAAATTATATAACATGTTCCACCCAAAAAAAGAAAGAAAGAAAAAAGAAGCAATATGAATATTCCTTTCTCATTAAAATTTATTAAACAGTTCATGCAGCCATTTGCACGCAATTAAAACCCCAAAAGTAAAGTTTGGGTTGGTTAAGAATGCACGTATAAATGTTTGCCTTTGCCGGCCAAACCCTTTTCTCTCTCTCTTTTTTTTTTTTTTTGCAGTCTTAATTAATTTAATCACTTGTTAATTACCAATAAGCCAATATATTTCTTAAGCAAAATTACATAAACTGACAAAATGATCCAATATGAAAGTCTAAATTGACTTATTTAACTAAAGAATTGGAGGATTTGGCTGTGATTAGCGTTAGAGAGTCACATGTTCTCACTTCGAAATGGTATAAATCCAAACAAACAATAAGCCAAAAACTGAGTAATCATAAGGAATTCGTGGAAAATCTAGGGGAGCTTTTGTCCCTATATATTATACTTCGTTAATTAATTAACCATGATGTATAATTTACTTATAACTATATATTATATTATAGATCTTGCAGCTTTCCAATAGATTTCCTATGTACAGATAAGATAGAGAGAAACAAAAACTATGATGGGTTTTTTATGAAAAAAAATCTCAACAGTTTGTCTTGATAGGTGTTCAAAGTTTGGTATAAGAAAGCTTAATTAATTAGCTAAAATTCAATTTATAGTCTATGAAATCAATCCAACAGAAAATCCAAAAATTATGCAGGAATCCGCATAATGTTGACTAACAAACTGCAAACTTTATTTTTCCATAGCATGTTTATTTTTTTTTTCTTTTTGTCTCTTTTCTTCTGTTCTCATGTTCACGGTTCGGGACAAGTAAATTTAATTATCCATAAAAATGTAGTAAAACTCAAACCCACCCCCACTAAAATAGAGGTTAATATGCAAATCATTTTCCTTAACTTCAATGGGAACAACTTTTTTTTTTTGGCTTAGGTAAGGATATCTTATTATACGCATGCTTATTGTTTCTCTCTCTCTCTCTTTATATTTTACATAAGAACGTATAAAGATAAATAAAAAGGCAATTACTACTATTTCAGTGTGCCAATACCGAGTTGGTTTTCTTCAAAAAAGTGAAGATTTCCTCCGGGGGGATTTCACGGATGAAAAGCCTATGAGCAATGTCATATACATGTTTATTGGGTTAAGTGAAATGAACTCAAAGTTCCTCTTTAAATAAATTATGGGTTCAACTCTTATGAATGAAAAAAAAACAAGTGTTAGGAGAGTTTCATCCAATATAGGTCTGAGTTGGATCAACTCGGAATTAATCATCTTATTGGCTCAAATTGTTAGTACCAAACTCACATGCAGTTTACATTCGATACTGGGTATTGAACTCAAAACTTCACAGTCTAGATAAGATACACCTACTAATTGAGATAGATAGCAACTAGGATGTGATTGTATTGTTTCTTAATCTTAATTTTTTTTTGGCCGGATTTCTTAATCTTAATTAAAAACCTGCTTTTACCCAAACCTAAAAATGACAGCTTACCAGTTATTATATGACAAATTCTTGACAAGAAAGGAAGGCATAATTGGACCTTGAAAATTTTGGTTCTTCTGCTTAGTTTGGGCCTTGGGACAAATGGCAAGATGTTCAGAAGTCCGTTTTGCTTTGCAACGAGTTTGGCCCAAATTAAGAGATGGGTTCTAATTTTCAGGTACAAGTACAACACAAATATTTGTGGGAAGTACGAGTTTATTGGGCCAATTCGTAAGATTTTATCAAAAATTCTATGAAATAGATAGACCATAGTCAACATAGAATCATTGATTCTTGGCCTCTCGGCCAGTGTTTTTAGAGCCGCCTGGATAATTCTTTTCCCTGTTAGACAGTAACGTTAAGGAATTATTATCATACAGGGCGACAACATCTTCCCATGTGAAAACGTAAATAACTTGTAATCCTTTATTTTCTACGACAAAAATCATTTCAAGTAAAAACCCTGTCTATTCTTTTATCGACTTATTATTGGGTCCAGATCAAAATTTGTGTAACATTGACATCTACCTACCACCAAATTTTCTTACGAAACACATGTTTCAATTTATGCTATAGAAAAAGTTCCTTTATTAATCCACTTGGCTTTTTGCAATTGCAAATTTTCATTTGAAGAAATTGCCAATAGGGCTCCTTCCTTATCAATGTGTGCTAAATTTACTGGATTCTAAAAGTGTCATTGTAATGCCCACTAGTTCAAGATGGTTCAAAACCTTCAAATGACAATTTGATTGATTGTTACATGTTTTTGACTTCTTAATTTAGAAGAATTTTCTACTTCTAGGTTGTTATTTTCCCTTCTATTATCGAAACATTGAATTCGTCTTCGAGGGGACAATTGCTCATGCTTGATATTGATCGTATATTGTGTTTGTAAAATTAAAAGAGGTTACGTCTCATTGTGTAGTTCAGATAAATCAGAGAGATTTATATATAATTGAGATCGTATCAAAGATACTGGATTAATCTCTCTAGATTGACTTAATTATTAGTCTCAAAATAAAAAGTTGGGGTCGTAAATCAAATTTACTAGAAGGGAGCAGCCAAATCTTATCATGAACAATACTATATAACAAGGACAGTGTCGAAAAGGAAGAAGACAAGATGAGATCACATGATTTTAATTTTTCCACCCAAAGTTTGAGGAAAAGTAGCTAAAAACCAAAGCATGAAAAGCACATTAATTCATTTACCATATATTGCATAAAGTTCCAATGAGCTTTTTTTGAAAAGTTTATAGGTGAAGAACTTCTTTTTCCAATTTCCTTTGACACCGCATTCAGACTATAATATGTTTGTGGAAGGGATGGATCGGTGCCAATTTATAGTTTAGCTTCTTTGACATGATTTCTTTATTATTTCCTCTGTTTAGCTCCATTTTTTAGCATTATAACAAGGAACTTATAATAAAAGAGCTTATTATAGGGTTTATTCTCTTTTTGCAAGAAAAATCATGGCCGGCCGGAATATGGCGTCAAGGAATAGAAAAGGTTTCTTTGCTATAGTGAAATTTAAGATCCATTGTATCTTATTGCCAACAAGAAATTCTTTGTGTAAAGAATTCAAATTATACTTAGAGAATTTTTGTTGACCGAAATCTCTTTTCGCTATTCACTAGCCGTTTGTAAGTTTGAAAAATCAACATATGAAAGTTCAATGAATCTATAAAATTTTAGTAATTAACGACATATTTTTAACCTTCAAGATGAGATAACTTTTCCATGGATTAGAATTAAAACTACTTAACAAAAAAAAAAGCAGCATTAATCTATCATTAATGAGCTATTACTTTCTTTCCTACATGTTATAGATAGATGGAGATGTGAAGAAAGAAGATATTTTATAAAGGCACCATGCATGAAGGAGAGAATTTCGCTTTCGTTTCGGGTAGCCGTTTAGTTCCCCACCATTTTGCTCAACTGCATTATTAATTTTTGATATAATTGACCTTTGTTTTCTAAACATGATGATATAATATTGAAATGCAAAAAGGAAAAATATTCCATTTTAGATTGAACAGTGAACACTCTTCAAGGCAAAAACTAATTAAGTTTGGTTGGACCACAAAACCTTGGAAGGAGTATATTAACTTGGCATAATCTTAGATTTTGCAACTTATTTTTTATTCAATTAAGGACACCCCTATTTCATATTCCAACTCCAAGTTGTTGACGAATATATTCTCTCCCTTATTAAACTCCTTAATTTGAGATTTTGCAACAGTACGTATCAACTCCAAAAACCCCACATTTTGGTGAAGAGTCAATCTCGAATTCAATGACAAAGATGATATGATTAAATCACTTTTACTCAAGTGTTCCCATCGATCATACTTTCGATTGCGAATCTAATCACATGAAAATATTAGTATGATTCACATAATAATTAATTAATTATTGTCTTGGGAGGATTTCTTTTCTTCTATTTTTTCCCTTTATACATGTGTTTTTTTGCAGTTCTTTAACTATTAGTATCTCAATTCTCATCCCACCCTTTTCCTTTAAATCCCAAACATGAATTCCACGGATCTTGATATCTATACTATATAAAAAGTACTAGTAATAATAGAGTAATTAATTAGTTGATTAAAGGTTTAATATGCCCAAATTATTTTGTCTGCCATTTAGTATTCATTAATTAATCTTTTATACTGATCAACTAGCTAGTATATCACCATTAGTGCTTTTATTATAAGGAAATAATCATTGAAATTTTAGTAGGTTTATATTTTATAATTAAGTACTTGATACATATAGCACTCTGAAAATGGTAATTAACTTTACCCAATATATAACACTATGTATATAATTACAATTAGAAAGGTCTAGATGATCATGATCAGCTTCAAAACAAGAAGCCCCAATACGAACAAAATAAGAATATAAACACAAATGAGGGTGGGTATATAGATTTTGCAAGGAAAATGAAAAAAGGGAAAAAGAGAAAGTTAAAACAGAAAAAACCGTTCATGCATGTGATATATCATTCTAGTGTTTTATCAAACAAATGTGTGGGGTATATATATATATATATACCTAATGAAAGCGAAACTTTTAATATATTTACCTATGAAATATAATGGACCACTATTAAAACCAATTAATTTCTACCCTCACACAACGTACAATGATTCAATAAAAAAGGCAAAATTTTCATGGAAAAGAAAAAAGGTTGAAGGGGACTAGGGGAGAAAGCAAAACTTGAATGGAATTCTCAATAGGAATTCTTACTAGAGTAGTCCAAGAGTGTAGTTTCTCGACCATCTTCTTCTGCCACGGGAAAAAATTAATATTTAAAATATTAAGTGTATGTCGAACATTTGATTCAATAATCAATATAAATTTTTATATATACTATAGATAAGAAAATGAATCTTAAATGGAATTCTTACTCCAAAAGAGTATGTAGTTTCTCGATCATCTATCATGAGAAAATTTTTAAAATATTAAACATATGCCAAAACAATAATATTTGATTAAATTACTGTTTATATCATAATTTACATCCAAGATAATTAAGTAATTGCTCAAAATAAAGGATCAAGATTTAATTTCCTAAATCCTATGGATGATTGGGTTTAGATCTTAAAACATGTAAAAGAAAAGAAATCTTAATTAATCTTCTTTTTCCTCTCTTCTAAGTAAGAATAAGAAGAGGATGTAGAATAATTAAATTGAATGGTCGTTTCTCTATAATTTTATTAGTTCTAACATTTTTTGAAGTTTGTTTTCATTTTTTTTTCATTTTAAAAAAAGTATGATTAATTTGGGGGTGAGAATGGCCACTCATGCTTATTGTGTGCACATTAACCACACATTAATTCAGTGGTGGAAGAGCTACGAGACTCTTGTCCTTTGCATAAACAATTAAACACGTAACTTATGATTGATGATTCTGACCTTTTAACAGTGCCATGTGCTCGTCCCATTTTGATCCTTTTGATAATTTTATCGTTTTGCATTTTCGGATTCTACATGCATCAACTTTACTATTTTAGTCGTTACTTAAAACCTACATGCGTCGAGTTTTTGCATGGAAGTTTTTAATTTAAAAAAAAAAAAACTTTGCTCATACACAAGTTTTGAACTTGAATAGTTGAATTAACAATTTGATTTTCTGTCAATATAGCTCATAAAATTGTTAATGACTAATACTCATCACTCAAAGTTCAATATCTATAAATAGAATTTTGAATTCGAGTCTTATATAATGATAAGATCATCTTTTTTCTACCATGCAACATTTTATATCTAGTAGTTATATTTGGTCTATAAAATTGAGTTGTATCAAATCCTATAATTAGAGGAAGCTCCCTTGTATTATTTTTTAGATCTTACATAAGAGAGATTAAACTTCTTTCACTTAAGTTAAAAGCCGTGAATTATCAGCTTATACTTAAAAATATTTTTAAGATAAAATTAAGTTGAATTAATCATTTTTGTATTAACTAACACGAAGTTGAATAGAATAGTAAGCGATTCATTTTAGGTTAAGCAGGTCTCAGATTTAAGATTATGCATATATCCGTCTCTATTAGTAGATTCACCTACACAAATCTAAAATATATAACGTGGATCAAATTCGGATTAATAACCAAACGGAGTGGAAAAAAAATCAATCTAGTATTAATTATTAAAATTTTAGCTTTCCATTCTTGGACCCACATGAAAAAAAGAAAAAACAAGAATGTAAAAATAATGTGCTTTTTTCCTTTTTTCTTTTAAATGTCCCAATACTTTAATTAAAGTTCAAACGGTCGCCGATAGACCCACTTGACGGTTGACACAAACATCATGTTTCAATGAAGCGCGTGCAAGCAAGTAACCCTTCAACGTCCGCCACATCACCAAAGAACCAACGAAGAAAACTCTCGTGCTTTGTCACATTCCACATAGCGCGTGAGAACAGGGTCCTACCGTCGATCCACTCCCCTAAATTTTCACGAGTCCTCGTCGCTCATTTTCCTTCGAGTACATTCCTAAAAGAAAAAAAGCTTAAACCCCACCACAAATCAAAAGCTTCCAAAAAATATTTCCCCTTCACTGGATTACGCCACGTGTAAAGCGCTCACTACGTGTACCAATGTTTCCTTCTCCTTGCACGTGTCTCCTCATACGTGCGGATCAATGGTCCAATTTTTAAAAATTAAAAAAATAAAAGAACACCGAACCAATCGGTTTTCGGTTGAAGAAAATATATAGAGAAAGAAAAGAAAGAAGAACATAGAAGAAAAAGATGCATGGCTTAGCTTCTCTTGAAACTAAGCACCAATAATAAGTTGAAGGGTGGGCCATCGACCATTGACGTAACGCCACGTGTAGACTCAAAGCAGACATTTGTTCTATAAATGAACTCGTTAGTTCCAAAGTATGAACACATAAGCAAGCTTCTGAAACCTCCCCACCAAAAAAAAAAAAAAATCCTCAGTTTTCTTTAGTTTGGTTTCCATTGTTGTTCTCATCAAGAAAAAAAGCATCGGGCAAAAATGTTTATTGAAAGCTTTAAGGTTGAGTCTCCAAATGTTAAGTACACAGACAATGAGATTCAATCTGTGTATAACTATGAGACAACTGAGCTTGTTCATGAGAACAGGAATGGAACCTATCAATGGGTTGTCAAACCTAAAACTGTCAAATATGAATTCAAAACTGACATCCATGTCCCTAAACTAGGGTTAGAAGATCTAAAGCTTCCTTTGTTTCCCTCATTTTTTTTAAGGTTTTTGTTTTCTGGGTTTGTTTTAAAATGTTCATCTCTGTTTATAGGGTATTGCTTGTGGGTTGGGGAGGAAACAATGGTGCAACCCTCACTGGTGGTGTTATAGCCAACAGAGAGTGAGTTCATTTCTTTTTTCTGATTAATTTTGAATGTTGGGTTTCTTTATTTTTTTTAAAGGTTTTTTATTTTATTGATTGTTTGAGATATGGGTAATGGAAATTGTCAGGGGAATCTCCTGGGCAACAAAGGACAAGGTGCAACAAGCCAATTACTTTGGTTCACTTACTCAAGCATCAACTATCAGAGTTGGGTCTTACAATGGAGAGGAGATTTATGCTCCATTTAAGAGTCTTCTCCCTATGGTATAACATAATTATCTAAAAATGAACTGGGATTTTGTTTGAATGTTGAATATCTGTTTCAATCTGGGAAATTTTTAATTTGGTATAATTTTGGTTCACTTGAGAATGAAGACAAAAATACTGATAATTAAATAATATATATAGGTGAATCCAGAGGATGTTGTGTTTGGAGGATGGGACATAAGTGACATGAATTTAGCTGATGCAATGGCAAGGGCCAAGGTCTTTGACATTGATTTGCAGAAGCAGCTTAGGCCCTACATGGAATCCATGGTCCCACTCCCTGGAATCTACGACCCTGATTTTATTGCTGCTAACCAAGGTGAACGTGCCAATAATGTCATCAAGGGGACCAAGAAAGAACAAGTTCAACAAGTCATCAAAGATATTAGGTACTGTTACTATATATATATAATCTAATTCTTAGTTCTTACTTGAAAAGTGGGTATTTAGTTATGTTGTTCTTTTCAAGCATTAAATTTGGTTATGTTTGATCAGGGAGTTCAAAGAGAAGAACAAAGTGGACAAGATTGTTGTGCTCTGGACAGCAAACACTGAGAGGTACAGCAATGTAACTGTGGGGTTAAATGACACCATGGACAACCTGTTGAATTCTTTGGAGAAAAATGAATCAGAAATTTCTCCTTCCACTCTGTATGCCATTGCTTGTGTTCTTGAAAATGTTCCCTTCATCAATGGAAGCCCTCAAAACACCTTTGTTCCAGGTTTTTAACTGAGCTCTGCTTTATAACTTCCCTGTTTTGAAGTGTGAGTGATTAGGCTTTTAATTAACTGTTGGTCTGTTGCTGTCATATACAGGGTTGATTGATTTGGCTATTCATAGAAACAGCCTGATTGGAGGAGATGACTTTAAGAGTGGCCAGACCAAGATGAAATCTGTCCTTGTGGATTTCCTTGTTGGGGCTGGTATCAAGGTACAATCTTAACTTTATTAATGACACTTTCACTATAGTGTATTGTATACTAACATAAGTGAAATATAAGAACTTTTTGTGGTTTGATAGCTTATCTTTGATTAAACATGACATGGACATTGATTTGAAGTTGTACTAATTGTGATGATCAATTAACAGCCAACATCAATAGTGAGCTACAACCATCTGGGAAACAATGATGGGATGAATTTGTCAGCTCCCCAAACCTTCCGCTCTAAGGAGATTTCCAAGAGCAACGTTGTTGATGACATGGTCTCAAGCAATGGTATCCTCTATGAGCCTGGTGAACATCCAGATCATGTTGTGGTCATCAAGGTAATAAAAAAAATTTCCATCTGTCTGTTTATGCCTTATGGGCTTAAGTTGAAAGTTCAAGGCATTTTTTGTCTGGTCTATAATGTGTACTTTTTTCTGTCTTTTGTGTTGGTAGTATGTGCCATATGTGGGAGATAGCAAGAGAGCCATGGATGAGTACACATCAGAGATATTCATGGGAGGAAAGAACACCATTGTGATGCACAACACATGCGAAGATTCCCTGTTGGCTGCTCCCATCATCCTTGATTTGGTTCTCCTTGCTGAGCTCAGCACCAGAATCCAGTTCAAAGCTGAAGGAGAGGTATAATTTTCTTTCTTATTTTTTACCTTTTTGTGTTACTATAAATCCCCACACTCATATTCTCAAGTGATTACTTTGTGATGCAAAGTATTTAATATCAAGTTTGATTTTGCAGGGCAAGTTCCACTCTTTCCACCCTGTGGCTACTATTCTTAGTTACCTTACCAAGGCCCCTCTTGTAAGTCCAAAAAGTCCTTTTGTTTGTTTTTCCCTATGACATCGGTTAATGAAATTGAATGATTCCTCGCATCTTTCAAGTTGGATGTACTAAAAAACAAGGATGGGGTAAAGTGGGGTTGGGGTTGAGGGGACAGCTTCACCAGTAATACTACCAATTAAGTTACTGTCATGGGACTTAATGGTAACTAAAACAGTTTTCTAGTTGAGTATAAAACTGTTTCTGGTGCCTTTTCCTGATATATTTCATGTGACTCTATCAATGAGTTTATCTAAAGCTAGTTCTGTCTATTTCACATGAGAGCATCTGGTTGAAAAGGGGTGCAGAAATGAATTAAAGTTGGTAAACTTGGAGACTTAAAGTCAACTTTAATGCAAGAACGTGAATCATGACATATAGTGATCAGGAACTATTTACTACTTCATATTGATTGAATGTAATAAAAATTGACTGATAATGACATTGTTATGGAAAAATAACAGGTTCCACCAGGCACACCGGTGGTGAATGCGCTCGCAAAGCAGCGTGCAATGCTGGAGAATATACTGAGGGCCTGCATTGGGTTGGCTCCTGAGAACAACATGATCTTGGAATACAAGTGAAGCTGAGAAGAGAAAAGTGGAATGACAAGCTTTTGGTTCATAGAACTTTAGGACCATTTTCCCTTTCTCTTTCATAAAAGCTGTGGTTCATGTTGTCACAGATTGTAATGGTTTGTGTGCTGAATATGTGGTTAGTATATTAGTATGTTTTTTTCTTCTTTTTTTTCGCCTTTTTCTCTCTTTTCCGAAGGCGCTCATGTAGCTCATTCTTGGGCAATAGCACCTCTTTTGTGGAAATAGATATGATGATAATAATTTTATAAATGTGTTTATAAGTGCATCCTCTCCATTCTGATAATTCTGCCTTGCTGCTGCTTCTTGGCTTATATCTCTCTGATATTAAAGTATTGAAAAGATGGATAAATACATAAACAAGTTCATTATCTTAACCATGTGATCTTTAAAGTACCTATCTCCTAAGTTTCCAAATCAAGTGATCTTCAAACTTTAGTCATTATTTCAAAAACCCTATTTTAATCAGTTGTCATCAGCTCCACATTCTTGCAAGAGACATTACTCGTGAACTTCATTCTTGTTCCATAATCTACTCTTATGCAGTCTGATATATATATGGCCTACCTTTAATGTTCTTTTTCATCCTCTCTTTTTCCAATTTGATCTTGGAATTGGAATCACTCAAAAATGAAAATGCCATTCCTAATTGGTTTCATTGATGCATGCCTTTATGGAACAATATCAAAAAAGGGTTAAGCCTTTTTAGCCAAAACTAAAATGGGTTAAGTCAATTTTCAACATGGTCCCTGCCTTTCACCTTCTTTCATTGCCATACAGGTGTTGAGCTCTGAGATTATGGTTCAAGCCTAAGGTCCACAAGTTAGAAGAAATTGACCTGTAAATTGGGTTATGCAATTATGCACTTTCTGATGTAGGACAAATGGTCCCTGATCCCCTCATCCATTTTTTACCCATGTCATGTTGAAAACTTTAATAACTTGATACAAACTTTGATAATAATAGGTTACACTTTTGCCAAATCTTTGCCCAATACTTGCTCTTTAGCTAATTTAATGTCCTGCTTCAGACAATCAATAATTCACCTTATCTGAAATCTCAGAACCACTTCACATGGTTTCTTCAAATTCACCTCTATATTAATATACCAAAGAGGGCTAAAAGGTAGTTGAATGATTGGTCATTGTAGAACTTGGAACTTTGGGCAGGTGTCTGTTTTTCAAGCAAGACACACTGTTGTTACCAAATGTTGACGGTTAGCCCAACATGATAACGTTGATGTTGGGACAACATATATAGTCACTATTCTATCTTGCCCTTGGAATCTTAAAAGAGATTTGAGATGTAAGATTTATACCAAGAATTATAGTATTTTTGTTGGGAGAAGAATCCAAGTTAAAACCTTTGATGAATGTTAAGGTAATGTGAGAGAGACTTGTGTAATTGTAAGGTAGTGTATCACATGAAATGTTGCAAAAAAATGGTGGGGGTGATGGGGGGGACTCTTCTAGCAATCAATAACTCTCATTAGCATTATTGGTCACGGGTGGCCTATTTGTGGTTTTGGAGGAACTGCCTTTTTGCCTTTTTCACATGCAATAATGTTTCTCATCCTTGTATATATAGTAACTCACTAAGTCACCAGTGCTACTTTAAGGCTCTTCTTTCTTTCTTACTTTCTTCTTCTTCTTCTTTTTTTTTTAATCTTAACTCAAGTTACCCAAAACTTAATCTTAGTTACTTCAGAATTAGGAAGTACTAATTTTTTTTTTTTTGGTGAAAAGGAAGTACTAATTTTTGGATACTCTGCAGTATTTTTGTAGGATTGGGCTTGAAGAAGCCCAATATTATATTTAAAAATAACTTTCACAATTGACCTCAATGGGCTAAACTCAATACATTTACTGCTGAAAACAACCAACTGGGTCCATTAAGATCTTCTAATTTAAATGGGCCTATTAGTTCCTTTTTCATTCGGCTTTCCGAAAGTTTGCTCTTTTGCACTCTTCATGCAAGCTAGGAAAATGAAAGAATTTCAAGTTTAGAGTTGTCTATCATGTAAAAGTCAAGTTTAGTAATTTTTTTTTTAAATTGTGTTAATCGTGTGGATTAAGTGTGATGGATATGTTGTATCCTATAAGATTTAATCCAATTTAATTAATAAATGTGTTATTCTTTACAATACAATAAAATCTATGTAAACGTGTCAAATAAGCCGATCAGACAAGATACAGTAGAAAAACGACAAATAATGGTTGTAACTGTTTTTTTTAATCAAATAATCACTTTTATTAATCAACTGCACCACACGATTATCCAGTTCAATCTTAGCTAGAGAATGTGCTAATACATTGACTTCCCTATTTGCAAATTGAAACGTACATAAATCAAATACACAACTTTTATCATTTGTACACATGACAATTTCCACACTCACAAATTTAAAAATAAAAAAATATTACAAATCATTTTCATGGGTTAAAATAATAAAAATTAAAAGTTAAAGAAATGGTATTAAAGGACTAAATTGTATCTATACTATATATAAAAGTACGAGTTTTGTAAAACTTTTGAATCGACCATTATATCCTTATTTTTCTAACATATTTCAAAAACTACCATTATACAATTAATATGTTAATTTTCTTATAATTTTCTTAACACATCTTATTTGGATTCAAAGTATATTACATAAATTTGGATTTGATTAAATTTAATTTTCTTAACATATCTTATTTAATACAAAGAAGTAGAACTATAACAAATTTATAGTAATTATTATATTTAATAGTAATAATAATAACAAGTTATATAAACCCACGCTGGCGCTACGAGCGTTTTTTTTTTTTTATTTTAGAGTGGTGTTTGATTAACTGATTGAATAAGGATATTAATATAATCAATTATATAAGGGCCAAGAACAGTTTTTGTTCTAGAGTCGTGCTTGATGGATTAATTGATTAAATTATATAAGATTGCAGTAAAAGTGAAATTTAAATGGATTAGTTTTAATTACGTCTCTAACATAAATCTTTGTAAGCTAACTTTTTAGACAAGCAAAATTAAGAAGGTCAAGAACATGTTTTTATTTGTATGTAATAAGAAGTGCAAAGAGGTAATAAAATATGTTGTTGATTGGATAATAATACTCACATTGAACAAATGGTGGTTTTAATTCAGAAGGGGAAAAATATTGAACGGTCCATGTTGAAGGGATGGAGACGGAGAAGAAAAAGGAAAGAGATATGAAAGTGAAAACAAAGGGGAGTGATGGAAAATGATCAGCACCGAGGAGTTGAAAGGAAGCAGCAACTGAGTTAGTGAGAGGAAAAAAGAAAACAGCGAGAGAAACATTAATTAAAAGTAATTAAGGAATTCTTAAATATTAATTAAAAACAATTAAGGGAAATGTGTAATTACAAAAAATGGTAGAAGGAAAGGAATGTGGGAAACTCATAGAGGGACATTTTAGTCATCCTAAAAGTGAGAAAAGACAAAAAATAACCCAAAGATGACACCACATTAATCCTCAATTTGGCCTTTTAGTAATTTTCATAGTAGTTAAAAATATTATATAGTGTATATATATATATATATATATTATTATATTTAGTAATAAAACACGTGCAACGTACGTGCAATGCACGTGCAACGTACGTGCAATGCATGTCCAACGCACGTGGAAGTGAGTACTAGTAAAATAAAAAGTTCGAGGATGAAATTGCATAAAGGATAAATGTTTGAGGGTCTTAATGTAAAATAGATTAAGTTGAAGGGTCTATAAGAAATACCGAAGAGACTTAAAAGCATAAAGTTGAAATGTTCTTAGGTTATTGCATAAATAACCCCTTTTTTCAAGTTAGTCATCCGGGGTGACAAGCATCAACCCCAATTTTACCACATGGCACCCATTGTGAAAGGGAGTTATCATTATATATATTTTAGATGTTTTAGATTGTGAAAACTCGTGGGATAGGAATAAAATGTAGAAAATGATATAATTTGAAACACAAAAAGTGTTCTTGGTTTTATAGTAGTTAAAAACACTTTTTTTTGTTTTGCCAAAAGAAATGGTAAAATACTTAAATAATATATAGCTTTTGGGTTTAGTGAGCTTTTGTTGTTAAAATTAGCTTTATTAGACACCAATAAAACTAGATTAGAATTGCTTAGAATTTACTTCCCTTATCTTTCTATCAACCCGAGGAACTCTCCCAAGGTTCCAGATTTGCTTCATCCAAGAAAAGGGGAGAGAACAGTAGTCCTTATTAACCCAAGTTCGGGATAAACAATTGAGCTTCTGGTTATACTTGATTCAGTTGGGAATCAGGTATTGAGTAATCCAAGTGGAGATTCTCGACATCTAATCTCAAATTTAGAAAGTCTTTTGTTTTGGAATCCTAGCTTCTCAGACCTCTAAAAGAGAGAAAAAAAATCCTAGCATAGAAGAACTGAATCGTAATAAAATTAGAGGTCTCATGGCGAAAGCTTTGGCAAAAGTACTGAATTGTGATTAAATTATAGATCTCATGACGGATGCTTTGACAACAAAAAATTATAATAAGGTGCATCATATTAATTTTAGGCTATATATATCTTCATTGTCTGTGCTAGTCTCGCTGCTAACGGGATTTTATTTGATTATATCCTACAGGAAAATCTAATTTCACCAGCTGAGTCACTTAGATATGGCATTATGATTAAAAAGCGTCATCATTCACGGAGGCCAATGGTTGGAGTGGAGATGAACTTTCACTTTGCTGTAGTCAATGACAATGGACATGAAACTTCTCTTTCATATAGATGGTTTTTTTTTCTATTCCTTGTTCTTCTTCTTTTTCGTTATTTTAATATTTGATTGATTTCAAAAAAAATTGACATAGTTTTGTTGAATGTAGTTGTTATAAGTTAAATATTGACCTTAATTTTTCCCTTAAAAAAACATAAATTTTGTTAAGTGTAATTGTACATCGGCAATTAAGTGTGTGTATGTGTATATATATGTACACCAAAAAACTCAATTGCCTATGTAGAACTTTGGGCAGGAAAGGTGGTGAACATGTATTCTTCAAGAATCATGCTTCGCAATTCCATGTTTTTTTAGTGATTCGTAAAGCTTAGGTGTCTACCAAAAAAAGCTTAGGTGTCTACAAAGTTTGGGAAAAATCATGGTCATGTATTGTTTTAAAATTCTTTTGTGAGGGGAGATTTTTTTTTTTTAATTATTGTATTTGATTCTTGTGTTCATAAATGGTTTCCAATTAATTTACAGGTATAGAGAGAAAAAAGCTAATTCGTCACATATTCAGTGGGAGCGAGTTTCTTCAGAAAAATCTTATCAACCTTTTGGAGGGTGACCTTGACAAACATCTTAAAACAGAATGTTTTGTAGAAGTTAAGGGTGAAACAACGTTTCTAGCAAACATAACGATCACCAATAAAGTGGAACAATTCTCTACAGATGAACCTTGTGATTGGGCTGAGGTTGGAAGCCACAGTAATGCTAGTACATTCAGTGTGCTAAGCTATAATGTTCATGCAGACGTGTATGGTAACGCCTATGTGTCTGGCTATCATGTTTGGGAATATCGTAGAACAGCTTTGCTTTTAGAGCTTCAAAAGTATGGTGGTGATATTCTTTGTTTACAAGAGGTGATTTTCTATATATGTTTCCAATATATATATATATATATATATATATATATATATTAGGACAATATCTAGTTATTTTGCTTTGCGTCATCTAATTAACTTAATTATAATATATTTTGCAGGTGCAAGATAATCATTTTGCAGAGTTCTTAGAACCTAAACTAAGAGAGAAAACGTGGTTATTTGGTCGTATACAAGAAATTTAAAACTTGGTCCGAATAGTACAATGAGGTAACATTTATTAGGACTAATTTTCTTTTCATTCTTATTATAATACTATTCAGTGGTGATCATAATTTAATCTTGGTCCGAATCCATCCTTAGGTTAGAGATGAAACAGAAATTTAAAACATTTATGTTAAGATTCAATTTCATTATAATCCGAACCCTTTTATATTTGAAAAATATATATATTTTACATATATGGTAAGATACTGGATTTCTTGTTGCTTTACTACTTGAAATAACAATAAGTTATAACTTCTAAAATAATGAAATAAAATAATTAATATAATTATTTGACAAGTGAATATCTTTTAATTATATGAATATATCTTATATATATATATATATATATATATATTATTTGATCTCTTGCAGACTTCAAGCAAAGGCGTGAATGTGAGGGAAGGATGTGCCACATTTTACCGTGAAAAAAGATTCGAATGGATTCGGAAACTTGAGGTAGAGAATCTAAATTAATATAAATAACTCACACATATATATACACACACACAGAGTTATGATTAACAACTTATGACTGTAGGTTCACTACGGGGATGAAGTAGATTTAGCACTTGAAAATCACAAGAAAACCCATTTGAAAGAGTCGAAGGAGCTCAAGGAATCATTAGTGAAGGTAATATTGATTTTAGATTGTGATCTTATTAAGTTTGTTTATTTATAAGGCAATCATTTACTATACTATATATTGAATCATCTCCCTTTTTTTAATTCTTTTTGCTTTTGTTTGTAGGATAATGTCGCACTAATCCTTGAATTCAGGGAAAAAGTAACTAATAATAATTCACAAGATCCCAAAGAATATTCCCGAAAAATTTGTGTGGTACTATATTTATATTTTATTTCATTTTTATTGACTTTATTCTATTGGATACGCGCAAACTTATCAAGTCATGGTTTTTATAGGCAAATACACATATAACTACAAGAGAAGATGCAAAACTTGCAAAACTATTTCAGGTTTTGTACATCTTTCCCCTTAATTTGTTTCTATATCTAATATTTCATATATGTTCATAAAAATATGTATGATTTTTTAACAATATTTTCCTATTCTTCTAACTTCAAGGTTGACACTCTTCTCAAGAAACTGGTGGAATTCACGTCCAAATCAAACAACACTCCTATAATAATTTGTGGTGATTTTAATTCTTATCGTGATCTTGAAAGGTTAGTTGTGACAATGATTTACTTAGAAAAATAATAATAGTTGTAAATTTAAATATTTAATTGTCGATGTCTAATTCATGATTATACAATTGCAGTGCACTTTATGATCTTCTACTTAACGGCAAACTCATTTCAAATTTTGTAAGGGAGATTGATGAAGATTATTTCTATGATGATGGCATGCCTAAACACAAACTTGTAATGGTAAGAATATTGTTTCTCTTCAAGAAATCTATCCTTGGCTTATATTGCGGACATTATGAATTATATGATCATTCTTTCATCATTATTAAGGCATATGCTTATATTAGAAAAGTTGTTTTATAGGAAGATGCATACGCATCGCAAAAGCTTTTATATACCAAGAAATTTAATGAAATCCTTGATTATATTTTCTACACAAGTAAGTTTCCTACCCCCACAATATGAGTTAGAATTAATGAACTCTGAAAACTTTTTGTACTTCATAGTTTACCAATCTTTGATTGATCATTCTGTTATTTTAATTAGTTTTAAATTTACCTAATTTGCTTTTTCGCTATTTATTTGCTTAAGTAACTGAGCCATGTACTCATTATGTTCTAAATGTTTGTTTATCATAAATCATATTAATTGTGTTTGTTTTATGGTATTTTCTTCCATAGGTAATCTGTTTACGGTTGTAGAAGTGCTGAAACGTTCCGAAGAACCTAAGGGGGCGTTTGGTTGGGTGATCTTTGTGGTGATTTTGACAGGTGATCTCAGATCACCCCGTTTGGTTGCACTTTTTGGTTTGGTGTGGTAATCCGGATTACCTCCTGATCACCCATCTAAGGGTGATCTGGATTACCACCATAAACCCATGTAATCTTTGATCACCGGTGATCTTACATCACTAGTGATCTTAGATCACTAGTGATCTGGGGGGTGATCCTAACCAAACGCCCCCTAAAAGTCATGTAAAGAAAGGAACATCTGACCACATTGCACTACAAGCAAAGTTCAAATGGATCTAGAATATGGAGGTATGCATGATCTCACAATCCGTGAATATTGAGATATTCATCATATAACATTTCTTTATTCATTATTAGCCTGATTCCCAGTTAACTCTGCAAATTTCATGCGATATGAGAAACGGTTTACTCTTTTGGGTTTTCAAGATTTTGGAACAAGAGTTTTTGCGGTTTTATTTAAGGTTTTTTATGTTAAATTATGCAGAATTATTGCTTTTTCCTCTTTCTCTTGTTGCTTTAATTAAGACTAGTAGCTCTCCTGCGCTTGGCGTGCGGTGCATTTGGGTGTTTTATGTTTTCTGTTTCTCAATAAGATTCATATCAAAGAAATTGACTATGGTGCATATTTTAGCACGAAAGAAATTTCTCCATTAATCATTCTATACATTCCTTATAGCCATTTATTTAATTACATATAAAATCCATTAATCCTCTAGATCATTGAGGAAAAAAAAAAAAGCAATAATCATTGATTCAAATTTTTAAAGCAATTGCTTTTTGTTTATATATATAGACACACACATATTTTTCTTCCATGAGTCTTGTAACTGAAAAAGTACATATATAGCATGATCTTCAGTTTCTTCTTTCTGTTGGTGGTGGTGTTACTGCATTTCCTTTTGTTCGATCTCTGCTCCCTGAAACTATTTAACATGAAAAAACCCCGAAGCAAAAAGTGATGCTAAATATACACAACAACCGATAATTAGAGGGAAAGCAACACATGAGTAACATATCTCAAAGAAATATTTTAAACTTGATTGATATAAAGCAAAAAGATCAAATGTATATATTTTAATCGGAAACAACATTTTCAATCTCCAATGAAATCAAACTTTCAACGAATGCAAAAGCCCTCTTTTCTACAAGTCCACTTCCTTTCAAAAATTCGAGTTCAATTCCTCTTTCCATGCCATTGTAAATGGCAAAACCACCCTTTTCACCTTTTTCAGCATATTCTTCAACAAGCAAACCATTGATATTCTTTGCAAGATAAATCGGGAAGCCAGGAATACTGCCATAAAAAAATTCAATCAATTTTGACCAAGTTCCTTCACACCATATGTCCCCATTACCCAAATCTCAATTCTATCATATAATTCGTATTTAATACAAAGACATCCTTCCATATCCAATAGAACGGGCAACCTCTTGGAATTATAACCATAGTCACCAGGTTGTGGAACCACCTTAAACTTATTCATGGCAAAATCTATGTATTCAATCTTGTAACCACGAACACCATAACTTATCGACCAATGTGGTGCTCCATTAACAAGGGTTTTATGGTTTTTGTAAACAGCACGTTCTTCATGATCTCTATCGACTTTAACGAATGCCCATACATTTGTTTTACCATTATAAACCCAGAAGCAGTTGCTATGTCTACCAAATTTGCAGACTAAAACTATCTTATGAGTTTTAAGAGTGAAATCATACCCAAGTGCAGAAGGAGAAATTTTGTTGTAATGGTACCCATACCACGGTGGGTTCGGGACATCCTTGCATTCCCTAGTTGATGGATTCCAAAGCAACAACTTATGGTAACAATCAACTCTTAGCAACAATAAACCCCTACAACAGCTCAAGAGATCAGTTCCTTCGCATTTTGTAATTGGATAATCAATAGTTGTAATTCCAGTGACGTTGAAATTGAGCGTGTGGAAGAAGATTGAACACTTGTGCTCAAGCTCAAAATTTTTCTGTAGGACGATCCCTACCTTGCTAGATTGATCAAAGTGACCGTCGACGAAATATGGAGAGGAAATCAAAGATTTCCACGACTTGCATGCAGCTTTAAACCGAATAAGGGACTTAACAGGTAACCTCTTTAGAATTTGCATGCAAATTTCCTCAGGCAAATAAACCGTCATATTTTTTACTTCTGGATGGAATCACATGGAGCCCTAAATAATTAATACAAGCAAAAGTAGAAGAAAAGAGTTTGTCATTTAAATATGGCATCGAAGTGGAATTATAGCAAATATGGCATTTAAATGAGTTTGTCACACACAAATTAAGTTCCCTGCTACGGCTACCTGCTGCAAAGATGACCCACTAATCATGTATTGTATAAATTACTAGATTATAAAGGGCCGGTGGTCTGCTATATCTCTGAATCAGGTTTTTTCTCAGCAATTCGAATTGTTCCATGGCATAAATTTTGTTGTATGCTATTAGCCAGTCACATAAATTATAGAACACAATCACCCAAACATGACTCTTGAATCCCAATAAAACAATACCATAAAATCCACCGCTAACAGTACTAATTAAATTAACCCAACTAAAAAAGTCATATATATAATCTGTTAATGTGGAGATTCTAAAAAATTAACAACCAAGTACCTGAAACACCGTAATGAAAGAAAAGCTTATAACTCAATCAATCAATCAAAGAATAAGCCTAGCCAACCCAAAATCCACGGCTAACACATTAAACCCAGCGGCAAAACTCTCAAGAATAAGCTTTTTTCTTCTTTTTTTTCGGCTTTTTCTCTCTTTTCCGAAGGTGCTCATAAGTCATAAGTCATATGTAGCTCATTCTTGGGAAATAGCACCTCTTCTGTGGAATGATAATAATTTTATAAATGTGTTTAGTGTACCCCTCTTGAAGTATTGAAAAGATGGTTCACCAAAAAAAAAAACAAAAAAGAAAAGATGGATTAATACGTAAACAAGTTCATTGTCCTAATCAGCTGATCTTTAAAGTATCTATCTCCGAATTTTCCAGATCAATTGATCTTCGAACTTTAGTAATTATATCAAAGATCCTGTTTTAATCAGTTGTTATCAGCTCCACATTCTTGCAAGAGAAATAATTAATTGTGAACTTCATTCTTTGTTGCATATGTTTTGGATGTATGACACTGCATCCGTAATCTACTCTTCTTAATTATGCAGTCTGATATATATATATATATATATATATATATATATATATATGGCCTACCATTTATGTTCTTTTTTCATCCTCTCTTTTTCCAATTTGATCTTGAAATTGGAATCACTCAAACATGAAAATGCCATTTTTATTTGGTTTGATTGATGCATGCATTTATGGAGCAATATCAAAAAAGGGTTGAGTCTAATTTTTAGCCAAAACTATAAAATGGGTTAAGTCAATTTTCAACAAGGTCCCTGCCTTTCACCTTCTTTCAATGCCATACAGGTGTTGAGCTCTGAGACTATATGGTTCAAGCCTCCCACAAGTTTAGAAGGAAAGAAATTGGCCTGTAAATTGGGTTATGCAATTAAGCACTTTCTGATGTAGGACAAGTCTCTTATCCATTTTTTACCCTTTGATGTTGAAAACTTTTAAATTGATATATACTATCATATATTTATAACTTTGATGATAATTAATTAATATCCATGGAGCTATCTCCTACAGTAGAAATAACTGGTTCCACATCAGATGAAGCTCCTCCAACCGTTACACTTTTTCCAAATCTTTGTACTCCTTAGCTAATTTAAGGAAATATGACAGAGACTTTTGGAACTTGGAATGTAGTAAATCACATGAAATGTTGCAAAAAATGGTGGGGGTGATTTTCATTTTGGGGGGAGGAGGGAGGATCTTCAATAAGTCTCAATTCATCTCAGCATTATTGGTCACGGGTGGCCTTTTTGCCTTTTTCACATATACAATGTGCTTCACATCCTTGTAGTTAGCAGTTACTCACAAATGCTAGTTTAAGGCTCTTTTTTCTTAGCTTAACTCAAAAGATACCCAAAACTTAATCTATGTAATTAGTTATTTCAAATTATGAATAACAAGAGTTTTCTTTACTTAACCTTGATCAGAAGTTGCCACTAATGGGAATGGTAATTGACAATGCAAGGGAAAAGCAACAGTTGTAGCTTGGAATTTAATTTGTGATGGGCCGAGATTGTTCTTGATTATTTGTTGATTTGTCCTTCATTATTTGTTGATATATCCTTTGCATCGAGCTTTGGTCTCAACACCGGGGATGTAGCTCAGATGGTAGAGCGCTCGCTTAGCATGCGAGAGGTACGGGGATCGATACCCCGCATCTCCATGTTTTTATTTTCCTTTTTTATTTTTGTACGATTGGGCTTCTTCAAGCCCAATATATATAACTAACTTTCACAATTGAACTCAATGGGCTTAATACTCAATATATTTTCTATTGAAAGCTTCTAATCAATAGTGATTTTTGGTGAAATGGGCCTATTAGTTCTCTTTTTCTTTCGTTTTCTCTTTTGCACCCTTCTTGGAAGCTAAAGTAAATGCTAAAATTATGTTGGGAGACTCACCCATTATAATCATGTGCGCGACGCGAGTCGTATCCGGATTGGTCAGGACAAAACCCTGAATATCGGATTAAATAAAAAAAAGTAAATGATAAAATTAAAAAGGATTTAAGAATAAGAAAGATCACGATCGAGTTTGAGTTTTGTGAATGATAAAACTATTATTATGAGATTTTTACAAACAAGATTAACTTGTAAGTAATAATAATAATAATAAAAAAGAATCGAAGAATAAGCTTGTTGATATTATAAGTAGAGATTAATTGAAGCTTGTACAAACCTCTGGCCAATTTTAGAAAAAAAAAAAAAAAAAAAAAAAAAAAAAGCTTGCATAAACGGTAAACCATGTCTATTCAATTGACAAATGATTGGTTAAGATGATAAGCAGCTTTATCTTAATAAAGTTTAGAATACAAATTCAAATTCCAGAAATGTATTTGTTGAGAGGCCTTAACTTTTCACACTCATTCGGGAATGTAAATTCGCAACTAAACTTATCTCCAACTTGAATTTACATTTTGCAGTACCTATTTATAGGTATAATTTCATGTAAAAGAGTAATTAATGAACTCTACATATTGTTTCAAGGAATTCTGTATAGAAACATCCCTTTTGGCTTATCAGGTTCCAGCTACATATTGGTACCATTAATAATAACAACTAGTTCACTTTCGGAGAGTTCAAACAAAAACCATAGGACCCTACACAGTACACAAACAAGATTTTAATCTGGAGTTTTGTCACTTAACACATTATTTCCTAGATCGTACGTATACATTACGAAGGTAGGGAATCCCCACAAAGCTATAGCCTTTTTTTCTTTTCCATGAAGAAACCCCACAATTCAAGCTAGGCAATAAATTTATAAATATTTGCTTTTTTCCTTTGAATTCCTAGCTAGTGTTCCTGCATCTTTGGTGAAGGTCAATCCTTTGGTAGTTGATGTTTTTATTAAGAAGAGTGGACATGTCTGATATGGCTCTATCACCCATCATCAATCTTCATTTTCAACCCATACATTAAATAAAAGGAAATTTGCAAATTAGGACATTAATTATAAACCAGTTATGCAAGTGGATTTATAGAAAAAAACTTGGTGGGGTAAAGTGTAAACAAGGTTTTTGAGATTTGGGAAATGAGGAAGTATCCTGGAAATTGATCAAGATTTTAATTATGATTAAAGTATAGGGAACAAGATTAATAATCCCTGGCAGGAAGCATGGAGAAGGCTTGACACCCAAAACCCCAACATTAATCCTTGAGATTTTCAATGGCAAAACAGAAACAAAACAAAAATTAAAAGCAATTAACTAAACCCATATGGCAATGGCAAGGCTTAAATGAACACTAATTACTATTTGATTAATTATTGGCCAAAGAAAGAGACTAATTGAAAGACTAGAATTATTGGCCAGCTATTCCCAATTAGAGGGGGTCATTGACTCCATTTATTAATATTGGAAAATCTTTGCATCTTTGATGTTGAAGATTTAGTTTCATTATTTTAACTATATTGTGATTAATAATTATATAAGCTGACAAAGAAATAATTATAATTTTATAGTCTTTGGCATCTGAGATGGACCTATTGAACAGTGTTTGGGAAGGTGACTTTAGATGTAATTTATTTACTTAATTATAAAGATTAAAGAATTAACTAGAAGTGAGAAGTCACTATATTTGAAGTTGAAGCACTTCATTTATCTAAGCTTAGAAATGGATTAAATTATGTCTAAAAGCGTTTTCTTTCGGTTGCTTTTACATTATTATATTAAATAAATATAGGAATACTTCATTATCGTCCCTATCTTCTCCCATTTCAATGTCTAGTCCAAAAAATAATGCTGATCCGCCCTCTCATTTTGAAGAAATTGCTGTTAATACTTAATATATTTGCTTGATTGAATCAAACACAAAGCTCTTCAGCACTCAAGTTTCCTTTTCTGAAAAACCAAAAAAGGATATTGGAATTGATCAATTGAAAATCCATCCTTATAGTTTGGAACAGATTTTGTAACAGAAAGAAAAAGGTCCCCATTAAAGTGGTCGCAAATTTGAATGTATTGGATTTCTTGATCTGTTTTAACATAAGGAAATTATAAACCAACTATATATTCGTCCCAATGACATTTGCTAGCGGTTTAATTTCTTATTTCTTATAATAAATCCCAAATTGAAATCAATGTTAGATTTCATATTTAAATCCCTTCCCATGTGGCATGTGGGTTATCCTAGGAATCTTGTGCTGTGATTCTAAGAATAAGCTCTTCAAATTGTACCATTTTTATCTCATGAAGATGATAATTTATATAGTTTAGAATAAATATTCAAAGATTATAATATGAATTTTCATTTTTAAATTACAATATGACGAGAACAAAAACAATCTTTATAACATAAAATAATGTCATTTTACACGAATTTGTGACGAATTCGTAGATTAAAGAAAAATAGTACTAGTTGAATGATACGAAGTATGAAAATTCAATGGGAAAAGAAAATTCATTTTAACTAGATCATTAAGTATTCCTAGTGGGGGGTGGTCCCAAAACTGCAAAGGGTGACAAAAAAAGGGGGAATGGGGACCTTAATTTGCATGAATACGAAGGGGCCCCAAAGGCAAGGCAACAACCCAACCTAGCTACATCAATTAACAAAAAACTCCAAATGAATCTCTTTCATTTTTTTCTTTAATTTAGGGAACGACAACTTCAAGCTGACGGTGCCACAGATTCCCCGGTTTTTGCCTATTCCAAAATACCCAAACAAAGTTCAAACTATTGACAAAATTTCGATAATGAAATATTGAAATTATTACTCATCATTATTATATATATATATATATATATATATATATTTATATATAATTCATTTCTTCTTCTTCTTCTTTTACAAATTCAGGAAAAAAGGGTTTTTGTCTTTGAAATTATCATGAATTA
>AWWV01005445.1:0-11874 GCA_001974805.1 Corchorus capsularis | reverse complement strand
GAGAGAGAGAGAGAGGGTAAAGATTGAATGTGGCAAACATTTTGCAGAAGCTGATGATTTATCTTTTGCTATAATGCATGTAGTTCACACATTGCAAGTGGAGCTTGGGGAGCTTAAAGGAAGGTTAACTGAGGTCATCAGCAACTGTGACGCATTATGCAAGAGAATCGCTGCTGAAGGACCAGAACCTCTTCGATCATCCATCAAGCCATTTGCCATGGCCACTACCAACTCAACAGTAGATCGTAGCTTAACTTCAGTGCAAAAGGTTACTGATCAAAGTTCAAAGTCTACAGAAACAGAAGCCAAATTAGACTGACTTTTTTTTTCTCTTTTGTATATAATTGACATATTCTTTTGCCCTTGATTCTTAATTGAGATTGATGTTTATTTTGTGCCTTACACGATTAGTGTACTAACATTTGGATGAGCAGAGCCCTAATACAGATCACAAGAGTAATTTTTTGGCCAAAATGTGAGGAGGGCAATTTCAATGAATTTCGTTTATGTGTCTACTTTCTTGCTTATGAAATGAAGGCAACTTTTGTGATTTGCATTGCTGAGACAACGTTGCCCCTACCGACATTAGCCATAGTTGTAAAGAGGGGCCATTTTTTAAACCTTTCTTTTTCAAAGTAGTAATAGTATTAGTCAGGGAAAATAACTGAAAACAAGCACCAGATCCGCCATTGAAATCTTGATTAACAATCTACCATTGCAGCAAGATACTTATTGATTATTACAAGCTTATTGATTTGGCCATGCATGTCCCAAACCCATGAGACCTCGACACATCACGTGATCTAATTACTACACTTGCTGAAATTCTAGTGACACGAAACAGATCATAAGTTAAACAAAATTCATAATCTGGTTTCATACATTACATTACATTAAAAAAAAAAACTACTTTACTTCAGACTTAAGGGATGAGATCCAGATTCCAGCACTTTCAAAGTAGAAATCAAGCTTTAAAAACTGTAAATTTCAGGCTTTCCCATTACTCAAATTGAAAATTCAAGAGTGACATTTATGAACTTACTAGAATTGAATGAATCAAACAACATAAAACTTTGATTTAAATTAAACATCAAATAAATAGTCTCTTCTTATACCCAACTATATAAGCCTAGAAACCAATCCAAGCAGGAAAAATTAAGGTTGTTGCTGGGCATCCATGTAACCAGCATCAACCAAAACTTTCTCCCTCTTGGCCAATTCAATGTCTTCATCAACCATCATCTTCACCAATTGCTCAAATCCAACTCTTGGTTTCCACCCAAGAACCTTCCTTGCCTTACTTGAATCACCCTTCAAGTTATCAACTTCAGCAGGCCTAAAATACCTCTTATCAATCACAACATGATCTTTCCAATTCAAGCCAACATACCCAAATGCCACTTCCAGAAACTCTTCCACCGTATGCGACTCCTCCGTCGCCACCACATAATCGTCTGGCTTCTCCTGTTGCAGCATCATCCACATGGCTTCCACGTAATCCCCAGCGAATCCCCAATCCCTTGAAGCTTGCAGATTTCCCAAAAACAACTTGCTTTGCAACCCAATCTTGATCCTCCCAACGGCCCGAGTAATCTTCCGGGTCACGAAATTCTCTCCTCTCCTCGGGGACTCGTGATTGAACAGAATTCCATTACATGCATAAAGCCCGTAAGCTTCCCTGTAATTCACAGTGTACCAATGCGCGGCGCATTTAGAAGCGGCGTATGGAGATCTGGGGTGAAATGGAGTGTTTTCAGATTGCGGTGGAGGAGTGGATCCGAACATTTCTGAGGATCCAGCTTGGTAATACTTGATATGGCTCCGACCCGTGGCGGCGATGTGGGATCTAACGGCCTCCAACAACCGGAGGGCTCCCGTAGCCACCACGTCAGCAGTATAATCAGGGATTTCAAAAGAGACAGCCACGTGAGACTGGGCAGCCAGATTGTAAACCTCGTCGGGCCGGATAGTGTCGAGCCAGCGACGAAGCGAGGAAGCGTCGGAGAGGTCAGCGTAATGGAGCTTCATCCGAGCCTTGTGGGCGTTGTGAGGGTCGATGTAGATGTGGTTAATACGCTGCGTATTGAAATTGGAAGAGCGACGGATCAAGCCATGGACTTCGTAGCCCTTGTTGAGAAGAAACTCGGTTAGATAGGAACCATCTTGACCGGTGATTCCAGTGATCAACGCGATCTTGCGGTCAGGAGTTGCGTCGCCATTAACGGTGACAGATCCGGATCCGGATCCGGATCCAGATTTAGGACTCTCATTTTCGGTCGCCATTTTGGAAAGCGATCTGAGGGAAGGGAAAATTGACGGTGGATTTTAATTGATTTCCAAGAAGAAGAAAATGGGAAAGAAGACGCGGTTTCAATGCTTTTAAGCGATTCTGGTTTTATAAGTGAAAGGGAGCTCAGAGATGGGAGAGACAGAGGAGGCTAAAATGGTCAATGACAAAGAAAATAGATATTCAATGGATTTACTCCTTTGCCCTTTGAAGTTAAAATTTGCGGTGCAATTTGATTGGTTGTGATTTTGGGCTGAATCTTAAATCCTGAAATGGGTCAATCTTGGGCCATATAAAGGCCTGAAATGGGTCAAACAAGGGAACAAGGCTTTGTTTGGAAGTGTACTTTACGCACCCAAAATGGCCAATTTGGGTTTCACCAAACACGAACCATCTTACCTTCTGAATCTCAGAATGCTTTGGGCCTCTAAATTCATATTCCTAGCCCATATATATTACCTAATATATAAAATTAGGACTCTTCATTTATTTGTTTTTTTTTTCTTGGGGGGAGGGGGGGTGGGGAATGGAGTATATATATATGGAATTTAATTATAGATCTCAAAATAGTAGAAACAAAGATGTAAATGATTTTGATTTCAACAAGTACATCTGGTCATTCAACATGGAAAATAGTTAGCTTTAGTATATACTGATCATCTTCATGATTTTCCTACACTCATTCCACTGATTCGCTTCATGAAGTGTGATGAACAAAAACACACTATTTCTTGCAACAAATGTACATAAAAGTATTGAATTGAAAAGAACATGTATAAATAATATAATTTAAAGTCTAAGTTATCTAAGCTTCTCTACTGGTAGGTGCATCGTGAGGTACTGCCTTCAAGTCTCACGAAATGTGAGTTTGGTTTATAATTTGTTTATTTGTGTATATGGTAGGTAGATGGTTTATTTATGGTAGTTTCTTAGTTTGATCTGATTTCTCATTTAGATGTTTTGGCATATAGAGATTTATTCAGATTATAATGAGATTTCACATGTACTCATTAAAAAAAAAGTTATCTAAGCTAATTGATATAAGTAGTCTTATATAGATCATGTTTTACTTAATTGACATCTAATTATATGATGTGAAATTTCAATTTAAAAATGTTTTTTATTTTCTTTTCTACTTTTGCCGACTTAAATTGAGATTTTAGACAATTGTTTTCATCCTTATCCTTTCATGGGTTTACTTGTCAACTAATAGTTCTCTAATGGACCATGGTAATATATATTACCATATAATTAATATCTTCTATGCGGCTCGACTTTATATTAGTCAGAATCTAATGTAATCATCGGATACTGAAAGTTCAGTAAAAAAAAAAAAAACTAAATTACCTTGAGTCATTAACTATATGAGAGAGTCTAAATCTATCTAATAGAGTCCATATTTAAAATTACCGGAATCCAAAAAACTCCAAATCCGACTCATTCCGCCAAAATTGTTTCAAGCATTTTATACTTTACTAAAATTTCTTAACAAGAGCACGGGTTGATATTCTTAATATCCTTTTTTAAATCTAGACTATCCTTTTGTAGAAAGTTTAAAGTCACAGTAACAAATAAACTTCCGAAACTTCCGAAATATAAGAAATTCGATACCGAAAAAAAGCATGAATGCTCTCAACTCTCCCACTCCAACCAATCTCCATTCATCTAACCTCATTCCGACGGCCTCGCTACCAGATCCGCCAGGCCAGGAGATCGATCCAACAAATAGAAGCACCAAAAGAATGAAAGATGATTCCAGCACCATGGAGTGTTCTGTTTCCTTGAATGGAGAAACCTCCACTCACGCCATTAATGATGCCAATATGGACAATCCTACTGTGACTTCTTCTCTTTTGGTAGCCAATGCCAACGTGTCTTCTTACAGAGACATGCTTTTGGCTGACTCTGAGGAAGCTCAAATATCTGTTACTTACAGCCCCTCCTGTCTTCATGATATCTCTGATTCCGATTCGGAATCTGATGATGAGGAAGGGGTGGCTTCTATCTATCTCTCCAAAGAAGAAAAGAGGAGAATTCGAGCCCCCTGGGTCAATGCTTTAATTGTTAAAGCCTATGGCAGGAATGTGGGATATAAATTCCTCTTTCCTCGAGTTATGGCTCAATGGAAACCTAAACAAAAAATGGAATGCATTGATTTAGGCTGTGATTTTTTTTTGTTCCGCTTCCAATGTAAGGAAGATTACAATCGTGCTATGTACAGTGGTCCTTGGTTTGCTGGACCTTACTTCCTTTCGATCCGGCAATGGGAACCTGGCTTCAAACCTGAAAAAGCAACTTTCACCACCACTGCTGTTTGGGCACGACTACCAGCACTCTTAATTGAATTCTTTGATTCTCTAACTCTTAGGAGAATTGGAAATCAACTTGGAGTCCTGTTAAGAATCGATGCCACAACAGAAAAAAATAGTAGAGGAAAGTATGCCAGATTATGTGTTCAGGTCGACTTAGACAGACCATTAATACATACTGTAAAAATTGGGAAACACAGGCAACCTGTTCTTTACGAAACAGTTGCTGACTTGTGCTTTAAATGCGGTTGCATTGGTCACAATGCTGCCAATTGCAATTCTTTTGAGAAACAAACTCATGATAACATGGACATTAATGAAGGTCCTAGCATTAATGCCACTGAAAACTCCTCTGCAAATCCTGAAACAGAAATCCCTACTGGGACCAATTCTGATGAAAAGGAAAACACTCAGGAAGATTCTAAATACGGGCCTTGGATGGTCGTTGAACGAAAGAGAAGCAAAAATGTCAAAAACAACTTTAACACGGGTACCGGAAAATCTTCCGGCGGTGCTGCTCAAGGACAGTACAACGGGCGAAACTCAAAGCCTGACAACTCCAACGGTCACTGGCAGAGACAAAACACTCCACCCACTTCACAAAAGCATAAACCTATCAATCAAGAGCCCAAACCGTATGAGCCCAAATCACATGAGCCAAATGAAACATAAGCCCAACAAAGTACCAAAGCCCATTCTTCTAATCAAAGGCGTGACTCAAATTTTCAAACATCAAAATATAAGATTCATTCTGAATCTAAAGTGCCTCTGACACAAAGTACTATCAATCAACCCCCCTCTGAAACTGAAGCTTTTAAAAAAAAAAAAGCAGTACCTCCATTATTACTCCCAACGGCCATAACTCTTCTCACCTAACCGTACCTTCCATATCTAACCCCCCCCCCCCCAAGCTGTCTCCCATGGACCCCCCATCACCACCCCAAACCCATACTGTGAGACAAATTCCGCTAGCACTTCCCAGGCGGGAACTGTTTGTGTTCCTCAAGGACATCGGGATCTTCCTGGATTGGGCTCTTTACAGCATTCTCCACTTCGAATCGATTCCCACGCCGGAGAACACACCCTTCCCTCTGACCAAGGGGTGGCACAACATTGTCTCGGCCCGATATCCTCTCAATCCCAATCACTACACTCACCTTCTCATGGATCAGGAGGATCTGCTAGATCTAACCGAGGAGGAAAAAGAAAAGATGCTCAAGGACCTTGTGGAACAGGAGTTCAAGGAAGCAGTGGAAACGGTGGAACGGGAACTCCTGAACCAGACACCGGACCCATGGATTACAGAATCGATGATGAGGATTATTTTCGAGTCAGAGATGGATTTTGCCAAGAGCATAGTCATACCGCAAGGAATCCGCGAGACCAGCGTTATAGGGAGGTTCTACAACAAGCAAGGGGAACCCACCATGATTTACAGCTATGCAATCATGCCGGATTGCCATGCCAATACCAACATAATCTGGAAAGATTGGAAGACGGGGGTGACCCACACCGACCCCCAAACTGCTAACCAATGGTGGGGCTACAAACCCAACTGTTTATCAATGATTAAGATCCTCTCACGGAATTGTCGCGGTGCGGCGAGAGAAAGCTTCAAAAGGAACTGCTTGAACCTTATTCGAGATCATAAGCCACTCATTTTGTTCATCTCCGAACCTAGAATCTCAGGCGCCCGTGCTAGAGCTGTTGCGTGGAGTTTTGGCTTTTCAGATATGTACTTGGTTGACACCATAGGTTTTGCCGGAGGGCTTTGGATGCTCTGGAATCGCGAGGATGTGTCCCAAACTTTCCCTATTGGTGAACAAGCCATTCATGCTGAGATTCAGGTAACCCATCTAAACTCTACTTTCAATTGGTTTATTAGTGGCATCTACGCCAGTCCTAAACTTGCTAAAAGAAAGTTATTATGGGATGAACTGAGTACCTTAAGTAGTAGCATTAATATGCCTTGGTCTATTATTGGTGATTTTAATGATGTCATAGCTGCTGATGAGAAGTTTGGGGGCAACCCCATTAATCTCTATAGATCTAGATTATACAGAGAATGCATGAATGACTGCCACATGATTGACTTGGGTTACATTGGTGCTAAATTTACCTGGGTTAATGGCAATTATAATGGCATTCTCATTAGACAACGTATTGATAGAGCTTGGGGCAATGACAGTTTTAACCTTCTCTTCCCCGATGCTAAAGTCTTCCATCTCCCTAGAACCAGCTCCGATCATAACCCTATTCTCCTTGAGCTTATGCCTTCTGCTGCTGGTCCTATCAATAAACCCTTTAGATTTGAGTGGTGTTGGTTCAGACACCCGGATTTCAAAGAATTTGTCCATTCCCTCTGGCATAATTTTAGAGAAAACCTTGCCTCTACCATTACTAACTTTGCTATCTCTGTTAAGAAATGGAATGTGGATGTGTTCGGCAATGTCCACATTAAGAAGAAGAATCTAACGGCCAGACTCAAAGGCATTGAGAGAAGTCTTTCGATTAATCACAATCAATTCCTTGTTAACCTTCAGAAGGATCTTATTGAAGAATTCAATGGGATCCTTAAACAAGAAGAAGACTTGTGGAAGCTTAAAAGTAGAATTGATTGGAATGTCGATGGCGACAAAAATACCTCCTTCTTCCATGCTACCACTGTTATCAGGAGAAGGAGAAATAAAATCAATTCCCTCAAAGACATTTCTGGAAATCTTGTGGTTGATCCCTCCGAGATTAAGAGAATGATTTCTAACCACTTTCTTAAACTCTACACCACTTCTCTCTCTTTTAGCACTCTGGAGTCCAATCTTTTCCTCCCTCCTGGTCATAAAATAGACAATTCCCTTGCCTCTGATCTTACAGCTTGCCCGTCCAAGAGATAAATTTTTAAAGCTCTTTTCGGTATGAAACCCCACAAGGCCCCTGGACCTGATGGACTTCATCCTGGCTTCTTCCAACGATGTTGGTCTAGTACGAAAAATCTCATTTTTAAGGAAATCTCTGAAGTCTTCCTCACTAAGTCCATTCCTGAAGGATGGAACGACAGTCTCATCTCCCTGATTCCCAAAACCAGCAATCCTGAGCTTATCACCCAATTTCGTCCTATCGGTCTTTGCAATACCCCCTATAAAATTGTCTCCAAGATCATAGTTAATCGCATCAGACCCCTCCTTAGTGAGATTATTGGCCCTAACCAGGCTAGTTTTCTCCCGGGCCGCAAGAGTGCTGATAATGTGATTTTACTCCAAGAAATTGTTCACTCTTTCAACAAGAAATCCGGTAAGAATGGTGATATGATCATCAAACTTGATCTTGAAAAAGCTTATGATAGGTTAGAGTGGAATTTTATTAGAAATGCTCTCATGTTTTTCAATTTCCCTCCTGATCTTATCCAACTTATCATGAACTGTATCTCCTCGGTCAATCTCTTTATGATTGTTAATGGGGAGAAGACTGACTCCTTTCAGCCCTCGAGGGGCATCAGACAAGGGGATCCCCTTTCCCCCTACATTTTCATCATCTGCATTGAGTATCTGTCTCTTCTCATTAGAGATAAGTTCGATAAAGGTCATTGGAGAACCTTTAAAATTTCCAGATCTGGACCTCCCATTACCCATCTCTTCTTTGCAGATGATCTTATTCTCTGTGCTAAAGCCACTTTGAGAAATTGTATTCTGATTAGAGAGGTGCTTAATACTTTTTGCGATGTCTCGGGTCAGTTGGTTAATATTGACAAATCAAAAATTCTCTTCTCTAAGAATACTAATCATGTTCTTAGAAATGTTATAGCTGACAATTTTGGCTTTGAAGCTGTGGATAATATTGGCAAGTATTTGGGTTTCCCCATTTCTCACAAAAAACCTGATAAAAATACCTGTCGATTTATTGTTGATAAAATTAGCAACAAACTCTCTGGTTGGAAAACCAAATTCCTCTCTCTTGCTGGGAGAACCACTCTCATCAACTCCACTCTTGCTGCCACTTCTGCTTACTAAATGCAGGCTATGAAATTACCTGCTAGTACGCTTAACCACATTGACAAAATCTGCAAGAGCTTTCTTTGGGGCAGCACTCTTGATAAGAAAAAAATTCATCTTATTAATTGGGAAACTGCTACATGCCATAAAAACAGTGGCGGTCTTGGCCTCAAGGCTGCAAAACCCCTTAACCAGACCTACATGGCTAAACTTGGCTGGCAACTTCTTGAAAACAAAAATAATCTTCCTTGGACCCAAGCCCTTACCAGTAAGTACCTCTCAGGAAACAATCCCTGTAAATATGGGTCTCCATTGTGGAAAGGCATTATGGAGTCCAGCAATAGCATTGATCAGGGATTGAGGTGGGTGGTAAAAAATGGCAGCAAGGCTTGTTTCTGGACTGAGGACTGGACTGGCCATGGCATCTTGAGAAGTTTTTTCATTGGCCCGTTCCAACAACATGACCTTAATCTCAAAGTTAAAGATATGCTTGATAATCATGGCTATTGGAAGGATGAGGTTCTTCTGTTTCTCCCCCCTGATGTTGTCAATATCATCAAAAGCACTCCCTTGCATCGACATTGTGAAGCTGAGGATGTCTTGGCTTGGAAATTTGAGGCCAATGGAGAGTTTTCCTTAAGCTCAGCCTACCAAATTGCAAAAAATACTCCTAATAGTGATGCGAGGGAGTGGAAGTGGATTTGGAGTTCTCCCACACTTCCTAGAATCAAATCCTTCATTTGGTTGGTTGCTCATAACAGACTTGCTGTCAAAGAACTCCTTGTGCTTAGAGGTATTGCAACCTCCTCTACTTGTCATGTCTGTAATGACCCTCTTGAATCTGTTAAGCATGTTTTGAGAGGTTGTAAACAGGCTATAAGCATATGGAGGGCGCTTAAACCTCCGGAAAATATTCATCAATCCTTTACATCAGGGTTAAGAGATTGGCTCGAATTCAATATGAAACACACTGACCCTGCTCATTTCACCATCCCCTGGAATATTCTGTTCTCTTTTGCTATCTGGGAAATTTGGAAGCATATAAATGACAATTTTTTTGGTAAGACACTTAGAAGCAACAACAGAATTCTTCAAAGTATTTTCCAGCAGGCTGCAGAGTTTTTTGCTAGCTCTGATAATGCTAATAACAAAAAGCTTAGTTACACTAAGCAGATTCAGTGGACCCCCCCTCCCGCTGGCTTTCTTAAGATGAATACTGATGGTGCCTCTCATGGAAATCCTGGCCTTGCTGGTGCAGGAGGCATCATCCGTGATAGCCAAGGACTTTTTGTTCTTGGCTTCCAGAAACGAATCGGTTTTGCTACTAGTACTGCTGTGGAACTTTGGGCTATTAGAGAAGAGCTATCCTTAGCCAAAGAGAGGAACCTTAATAACATCATGCTTGAAACGGACTCGCAGCTTGCCATCGACTTGCTGCAGAATTGTTTTGATCCTAAACATGTTCTTATTGTGCTTTTGGATGATTGCAGGTCCCTTATGGCCCAATTGAGGATCCAAACGCTGCAACACACATTTAGAGAGGGCAACTACTGTGCCGACAAACTTGCCAAAGCTAGCACTTTGATGGATGAAGACTTTATTGTTTTTGAGCAACCCCCTGCTTCTATTTCTATTGATCTTTTTGCTGATGTTTCGGGAATTTCTTTCCCCAGGACTTGTAATATCAGGGACACCCACTCCTGCTATGAGGAGGGACTTGTCCCAAACAATGATCTGTACTTTTTTAGCTAAGTAATGCACTTTCTTTTTCTGATCAAAAATAAAATAAAATAAACTTCCGAAGATTGAACTTATTGAGATGAAAATCACTTGACATCTCAATTTAATCACTTATTGATGTACCTTAACTTTTGCTTTATGGGAATTATCAAATTAGCATTCTAAGAAGGGATCCACTTACACCAGTGTAAAACTTTAATTTTACATCCTATTTTAACCCTTAGATCTACTTAAACGAGCGGACAAAATTAAATCGAATCTTTGCTAATAATTTTCTCTCTCCCCAATTTTGCTCCCAACGCGCTTTTCCTCTCCCTCATTGTTTCAGTTTTTTTTTCTCATCCATCGAGTTGTCATCTCCTCTCTCTCTCTCTCTCTCTCTCTCTCTCTCTCTCTCTCTCTCTCTCTCTCTTAATCATCTTGTATCTTTTTTCATATTTGCTTTGCCTATTAGAGATGACCTTGGACTAAAATTATAGGTGCAAATTTTATAAATATGACCTCTTCTATAAGACTGAAATCCCAAATAGGTCTCCCATAAATCAAGGGCCCAAATTTTAAAAAAGGTCAAATAAGTGCCCCAATTTTTCGGGAAGGCTCAAATAGATCAATTATGTTAATACAAATGGAGTGTGAGTTACACCGTAGAGAAAAAAATTGCGTGAACAAATAAGAAATTGACATGTGGTTTTTATGATTCTGATTTTAGGAAATTAAGCAACTTAAAATAAAAAAATACAAATAACCTTTAATTCAAGATTAAAAATGAAAAACACATTAATTACATTTAAAACCCTTATTAATAGTAAGATTAAACTTAATTATCTCCCTCTCAAATGTCGACGATACTCTAACCTAAAATCGACAAAAATTACATCTATTATGGTCGAAATTTGAAGCGAAAAGTGGAAATCAATTTGACAGAATGGACATATTTGAACCTTTCCAAAAAGTTATGGCCCTTATTTGATATTTTTTAAGTTTAGACCCTTATTTGAGATTTATAACAAAATTGAAGGACCTATTTGAGATTTCAATCCTCCTATCAATATATTCCAAATCCAAGTTGAAGTAGGAATTATATTAAACCTACTATTATTTTTATGTACAAGTGCTTTCCTGTGTGACACTTGGCCTTTTGTTTCGTTGACAAGTGTTGTTTGAAAGAATTTTAATTGCAATGCTTTCTGTAGAAGGTTTCTGTACATTGCGTAGGTGATAATGGTAGTCATCAATTGTTGAGGTCAATTAATGTGTTCAGATGACATGGACGTGTGGACCCACTTGAGTATATATATATATATATATATTTATATATTTATATATATAAATATTCATTGAATTGATAGAAGTCAAAACTTTTTCCCTTTCTTAGTTCGTTGCTGCCTGCTCGACTTCTCCGATTCATACATTCCCCCTGCCCATGATTCAGCCTTGCATGATGGGTCGACGATTCCGTTCACTTGGGTATTTGTGTCTGCCATTAATGTTGCTTTTATTGAAGAGTTGGATTTGGTTTGTGGTCTATTTATGAAGAATTCGACCTGGGTTT
>AWWV01005441.1:0-14516 GCA_001974805.1 Corchorus capsularis | reverse complement strand
CTGGGATTAAGGATATGGGAAGGACCACTACTGTTTTGGTTCGCGGTTCAAATCAGTTGGTTATCGATGAAGCTGAGAGGAGTTTACATGATGCCTTGTGTGTGGTCAGGTGTTTGGTCAATAAGAGGTTTTTGATTGCTGGTGGTGGTGCCCCAGAGATTGAGTTGTCAAGGCAGCTTGGTGCTTGGTCTAAAGTGTTGCATGGAATGGAGGGCTATTGTGTGAGGTCATTCGCTGAGGCACTTGAAGTCATTCCTTACACATTGGCTGAAAATGCAGGGTTAAACCCAATTGCTATTGTGACTGAGCTGAGGAATCGGCATGCTCAAGGGGAGATCAATGCCGGGATCAATGTGAGGAAGGGACAGATTACTAATATCTTGGAGGAGAATGTGGTGCAGCCACTACTTGTAAGCACAAGTGCAATTACACTGGCAACAGAGTGTGTGAGGATGATTTTGAAGATTGATGACATCGTCAATGTGAGGTAGTTTTGTGCACTGGAGATGAAATGTGTTTTACTAGTTATCTTTTGTTTTTGTGTGTTATCTGGATTAGTGATTTTGTTTCCCTCTAGAGATGACTTGCTAAAGAATTCTGAATTGGCAATTAACTGCCTAATATGCTTTCAAAAAAAACCCTCGACAAGTCACAATAAGTTTGTTCTACTTCTAACTATCATTCATTATATAGCTTGTTGTGTTCAAAATTCATGGAATAATTGCTCAAGGGAGCTTTAAAGCATCTGAAAATTTCATTTTTAAGATAAAAGATAGATTGATGATGAAAGAAAAGTGTTAATAGCATTTTATTAAATTGATTATATGCTATTGATTATGTGCTACTGATATATTGGAGGAAATTGAAAAGATAGTTGATATTATTATTATCACTAGATTCATTTTCGTCCGTGTCGTTACGCATATCTTGAAATTGAAATTTTAGTGGGTTTATTACATCATTATTATTTATGTAAATAATAGTTGGAGAGCGCAAAGGAGTGGTGGACGAAGGAAGCGTTGGCAACACAGATGGACGATGATTTATTACTTAATGTAAATAAAAAAAATATTGGAGAGCCTACAGAAAGTAGTGGGAAACCGTTCAAGATATATGGGACATAACTTTTGAATTAAGAAAGAAAGAAAAAATTAGCAATCATATGATAATAACGCAATTAGCAATTATATGATAGTGTAATGCAAGCAATTATATGATAGATTTCATTAAGAAAAGAATGGGATGCTAACTACTACAAATACAAATTTTACAATGAAAAACCTTCAAATAGCAAAAAATACATGCATTCTACAAAGAAAAAACAAACTTCTATAGCTATGATATGAGCAAAAAATGTGTTTTACTGTTATCTTTTGTATTTGTGTGTTACATTAGTGATTTTGTTTCTCTCTAGAGTTGGTAATTTACAACCAAAATCTGGCGGATCAAATTTGTATTAGATCAAAATCAAATAAACCCAAAAAGTTTTTGAGTTAGTTTTTAGATAAAGAGAAAACTTTTCTTTTCTTCCCATTATTTACTGCAATAGAAATGCTCCATAAACGAAACTTTTTTTTTTTAACAGAAAAATCCATAGAGGTGTAAAAATAAAATAAATAAAATAAAATAAAATAAATCCTCTCCCTTTCCCCTTAATAAAAAAGATAAAGCCCATTATAACGGTTTTCGTGGCTTGGGCCCAAAACCTCGGTTTTTCTTTACCCGGCCGTCCCTTGCTTTCTCGCTGCTGCACTGCTGCTTCTTCCCCGTTTGCATTTTTTTTTTTTTTTTTTTTTTTTTCTCATAGCTTGGTTGATTGTGTTCCGAAGCAGAAGAAAAGATGAAGCTGGACGTCGACGTTTTGAGATACCTCTCCAAAGATGATTTTAGGGTTCTAACAGCTGTCGAGATGGGCATGAGGAATGTATGTAGGAATTATCGTTGCTTCTTCTTTAAATTTGTTTATCTTTTCTTTTTAAGTTTTAAGTTTCTATTATTACTTTTTTCTCAGCATGAAATCGTGCCTTTAGAACTCATCGACCGGATTGCTTCCCTCAAGTAATAAGAAACTATTGCTATTTTATCTTTTTGATTTATAGTTATGTTTTCTCTTCCTTTTATTCTGTAAATATATTAAATAATAAAAGGTAGTATTAATTTAAATTATAGGCATGGAGGCACTTACAAGGTCTTGAAGAACTTACTCAAGCATAAGCTTTTGCATCATGACTCTTCCAAATGTAAGGTTCACCCCTTTTCAGAAATTGTTTAATTGTTATTGTTACTACTTAATTCTTTTTTTTTTTTTTTGCTTTAGTATGTAAATAAAGAAAAAGAAATTGTTTTTGATGTTAAAGTAGGTATATTTTCTCAATTGAATTATAAATTTATTACCTTTGGCTTTGGAGAAGAAAATGTAAAATCATAATTCTTTTATACAGAACAACTACGTTGGAATTGTTCTGCATTCTAGTCCTTTGATATTTTATATATAACTTTTAACGCTGTTTTGTTTACTATGTTGAATTTAGATGATGGTTACCGTCTTACGTACCTTGGCTATGATTTCCTTGCCATTAAAACCATTGTCAACCGTGGTGTTTTCACTGCGGTTGGTCGTCAAATTGGGGTTGGCAAAGAGTCTGGTAACTCTTTCTATCTAAATCTGCCATCTTAGATTTTGTACTGCTTGATAACTGTTCCTAAAATTGTCTTATTTTGTGCTTTTCAAGATATCTTTGAAGTTGCCAGTGAAGACGGTACTGTGATGGCGATGAAGTTGCATAGACTTGGTAGAACTTCCTTTAGGGCTGTTAAAACTAAGCGTGATTACTTGAGGCATCGTAGTAGTTATAACTGGCTCTACTTATCCCGTTTAGCTGCACTCAAGGAATATGCATTTATGAAGGTTCTCTTTATATTTTCCAATTACTAACTTCGGTTTGTTTTTATTCTACTAGTAGTCAGGGTTGGATTTATTCTTTTTCTTCTTCTTATGCAGGCTTTGGAAGAGCATGGTTTTCCTGTACCACATGCTGTGGACTGTAATAGGCATTGTGTAGTTATGTCGCTCATCCAAGGTTATCCACTGTAAGGGTTTATCCTTATCACACCCTTGATTTGTTTGCATTTAATCCTGTTGCATGTATGTCTAGTAGCTTTTCATCAATCCTGTCAGAATGAGTGAACTTTGACCTTTTTCACATCTTTATTCTCACCAAGTGAGTTAAAGATTAAATGAGAGTAGGCCAGGTTGTGTCAATAAAACAATATTATTGATGACATACTCTTCATGTTAATTGGTATTGCGGGTTCTAGTAATCAATCTTGCTCTCATTGCTGTTAGTTATTTTATTATAGCTCTGGGTTTATCTTTAGTTGTTAATAACTATGTAGTACTATTTTCCCCCTCCTTTTTTTTTCTTTTCTCATTGTCACGCTTAGTCCTTTAGTACCCTTTTCATTGTCTGTTGAGTTAGTAGGGTATGGTTGTGATGTTTTGGATAATTCCTTGATGCAGTGTACAGGTTAAGCAATTACAAAACCCAGAGACAGTTTTTGAAACAATCATTGGCCTTATTGTCCGATTGGCAGAACATGGTCTCATTCACTGTGACTTCAATGAGTTTAACATTATGGTATGCATTTGGCACACTATTTGGTCACCAGACCTATCTTTTCAGTTTTGATTGTTTTATTCTTACCTTATAAACTTTAGCATGATTTAAAGTTACATTTATTTTCAATTTATTTTATTTTGTTCTACTTATGTTAATAGAAGGAAAATGGTGTTTGAGCTTTAGGTTTCAGTTTTCTGTTAAATTATTTAATTTGTTCTTGGAATTTGTTTCTTTGTAGATTGATGATGAAGAAAAAGTGACAATGATTGATTTTCCTCAAATGGTGTCTGTCTCACACCGTAATGCACAGATGTATGTTCACTGTCTTCTTTGATGCTATTCCTAATTTTCATTCTCTTTGTACTTCTCTGACTCAGACATTATATTTTTCATTTATATCTCACTTTCTATTTTTCAGGTATTTTGATCGCGATATTGAGTGTGTCTTCAAATTTTTTGGCAAGAGGTCAGTGATTGTTTTCTAATTCATGATTACAGTTCATATGATAAAGATAAACACAGTTTAGTGGTTTATGATTTCCTTAATAGCTCTTCCAGCATGATTGATATGGTTCTGATAATTGTAAGGAAGAACTGCTGATAAATTCATATCAGAACCAGATTGTCTATACATACATGTCAGCATGGGTTAGGAAATCACTATTTGGGTCTTGTATGGATAAATTTCTGATGGAGCAACCCTGGTTTGTGTTCAAACAGCATAAGTTCTGTGCTTTTACCTAGGAAGGAAATTTAGGTTTCTTATGTCCATTGGATATTCCTTTCTAGTTGTAATTTTAATTAGTGTTATACCGTATGTGGTTTAATTGACATGGTGATGCTAGGAAAAATCTTGCTAAGGGAAATGTTCTTGCCAACTAATTTCTCAAATGTGCACGTAGTTTAAGGGACATGCTACATAAGTTTACTTAAATCCACAGAAAAGTGCAACTAGTGTTTTATTAAAGAAGAGTAGTCACTTCTATGAAATGTATATTCCAAGGGAAAAAAAGAAATGTATGAATGGCCAACATGGTCATACTCTAATTAAAGTATTGAGTTTTAACATATATACCACATGCCTTGCACTCAACTTACTGATAATGGCAATGTAGCTTTCTACTTGTAATATTTCTACAATTTCATTTAGTGCTTATAAGTTGCTTCTTTCTAGTCCAAAGCAATGCAATTTCACCTACTGTATTTCTGCTCTGATTTCTGCAATATAATTGATCTCTCTCTTTCTCTCTGGCAGTTATTAATAGACAATCTCTTCTCACTTTCTTTTTCTAGGTTCAACTTGTCCTTTGAAAAACAGTCTGATGATATTGATGGTTCAGAGATAGAGGCCGACGAAAGTGGCAGGCCTTCCTTTTCTTCAATAACCAAAACTGCTGGTTTTCTTGACAAGGAACTTGCTGCCAGTGGATTCACAAGAAAGGATCAGGATGACATTGAGAAAGTATGGTTAAGTGTGCTTCCCTCTAATTGGCTTTTCTCTCTGTTCTAAATTTTAAAAGTTTATAATGTTATTCTATACATTCACCAACATGCATCTCCAAATTTGTTAGTGGTAGGAGACTTTTACCTTCTGCAGCATAAGTCAAATGCTCTTCTTTCAAAAACGGATATATTGTGTCATATTTGACAATTGCAACCAATGATACTTTATGCAGTTCATTGAAGGTGATGATGCAGAGGATGAAGCTTCTGATGATGAAAATGAATCTGAGTTATGTCAAACAAACATAAAGTGCGTTGATTCTTTGCACTTGGATCAGGTGTGTTCTTCTGGAGTTTTCTTATGTTGTTTTGTGGTTGAAGTGATCTAGTTCACATTTTTTATGGCACTCGGTAAGTAATAAATGAGCAATGAAATAAAATTGAGGCATTAACAAATATCAACAGGTATGCCAGTTCTTATAGCAACTGGAAATGAAATTATGTAATTCAGCTAGAGGGCAGACAAAAGATTCAGCCTAGATTAATGTTCCAGGCTGTCACTCCTGGTTTTGCGTGTGTATGCATTATTTATGCAAACCAAAGAGTTCTCTGCATGTATGCTGATGTTTCCTTTTGTGACAAATTTTACTATGCGCTGCACATGCTAAATATTTTAAATTCTCAGGAAGAGCCAACTTCAAGTTGTAAAGAGGAAGGGCAAGTAGATGAAAACCAACAGAGCCTCGAAACAGGTCAAAGTGGTGATCCTGAAAGTCAAAATTCAAGCAATGAGGTTTTTTATTACATGTCATTCCTTTTATGTCTGTGTATAAAATTGGTCCACAACTTAGTTTGCTTATGAACTTATGCTTGAGGATCCTCTTGAAAGTAGCATAATCCGGCGTTTCGCAGAATGATTAAGTTTTTGGCAAAATGGACTGCATTTTGATGTTGTTTTACTTGATGCTTTCTCTTCTTTTGGACTTGAAAGAAACTTTCGTCTATATTTCAACATCAATCGTGCTGCTGCTGTTCACTGTGTTTACTTCAATTTGTTTGACTACTAAATTTGTCTGTTGAAAAATAAATTCCTAATTGTGTATCCTCTTTCTTGTTGTTTCATCTTCTACTCTTTTTCTTTTTAGGAGATCACAAAGCATTATGTCGTTTTTCATGTCTCAAATGATTTTCTTGACTCGTTCATATTAAATCATGCTATCATTCTTGATGTCTAGCAGATTCCTGATGCTAGTTCTTTTCTTACAGGAGGGAGATGATCAGAGTGCTGATGAAAATGATGCTGAACTCATGAAGAGCTTGGCCAAGCAGAGACGACGTGCAATGGCTGCGGCATGCAAGGGAAGAAGGAATATTGCCTCTAGAAACATTAACAAAGACAAAGGTGGTAAATCTTCTCATAATGCTAAAATCCAGAAACAATTGAGTAGCTGGTAAATTTGTAATTGATCAACACAATGTGAGGTCCCAATGTAGACAACTCAAGATTGTAATTATCATATGTGAAAATCAACAGACACTTAAAAACAAATGAAGAGAGCCAGGAGTATGATCATAATTTTTCCCCTTATATTATATTTTATATTATATTGTTCCTAATCTTATAACTGATCATTTCTAGATATTGTTCATGGAATATCTTAAGGTTGCGTTTGGTTCGTGGTATGTAGTGGGAAAGTGTGGTAAGTTGGGTAGAGGGAATAACTTTCCCATATTTGGTTGGAGGAATCTAATTTTACGTGGGAATAACATTACCACCACTTTTCCACTTGAGTGGGAATGTGGTGGGAATGTCATTGCCACCTAAAAGGCTGGGAAAGTTAACTTTCCCAGGAAAGTGTTACTCATTTTCACTTGTATTAATAATTTTCCCATGTAAACCAAACATGGTAATCTTATTCCCACAAAAACAAAAAATTATACTTTCCCACTAAAATAACATTCCTAGGAAAAAAGTGTGAATGACATTCTCACGTGATACTACCAAAGATACCACGAACCAAACATAACCTAACATATATTAATAGATATGCCACAATATTGCTAGACCCACGTGTTCATATTAGACAAAATATAGAATCGTGCAAATAAAAAAAATAAACATAGTGAAAGATTATTTAGGACTTTTGTTGAAGTTTAAAAATGCAAAAATTGATTAGTATACAAGTAAAACCTAAAAAAGCTCAATATATACTGATATATACTCACTTTTCTAACCCAAAGTCATAAGCCTTGAGACCAAAACAAGTTACAGGTGTTAATTTTTAGGGTTCTTGGTCTGAAATTTATGGTATATACTATTCTTTTGATGGTGATAACGAGTTTAGATTTTTGGTGTAGCGCTTTGACTGTAACCTTCAAAAATTTGGGTGCTGGCATATTCAGCATTTACAAGAATAAGACGATAACCATCTCTAATAAGTTCTATATCATCAATTTCAGCCCCTTCCTCTGTCAAAACTCTAGTCAAAGGTAACCCAAATTTTTGTGCACCAATATCCAATAGTTCTTCAATGGACTTTGGAAGAGGAATGAGTTTACTGGAAACTTGATTTCTTTGAGGACAACTGATTGTCACTCTAGGTGAATAGTTGTTAATGTCTCTGAAAGCTGGATAACCTGCAGCTAAAGGACTTCCACCTGCATAGTAAACTTCAGTTTTAACAACTATTTCCCCACTAAAAAAAAACTACTCAATCTAATCGAAGTGAATTAATTTACGGTCCCTTTGGTAACTCGGTAGTGAGATGAAAAGCAACTGTGGGTGTGAGATTAGTAACGAAAACTCAGATGCATACGTACCGCAACTGGCAGCTGATATTATACCAAATAGTGAATTGTGGAAGCTGTCAGCCTTTCTCCTATGGCGGTTCTCCATGTCAGGAACTGGCGGCACAACTTCAGAAGTATATGAAAACATTGTGGGCTCGCTACTGTACTTGGCAAGGGCCTTACCATGTGAGGATACTCTCGTCATTGGAATTGTGATAACTGATGATAATTTCTTAACCTCTTGTGCATTTTGCAATAATGCAAGTATCTCCTCATGGCCCTGCTGATCCGCCATATCCCTTGCTGTCCATCCATGTGCATCTTTGGCGTCTATATCCGCTCCTTCCTCTAACAGGAACTTAACAATTTCAACGTTTCCTTCACAGATTGCAGCATGGATTGCACAAGTTCCATTGCTCTTGGGCTGCCTTACATCCCCTCCATATTTCACAATGGCCTTCAGTAATTCTAAATTGTTTTGTTCAACAGCATAGCAAGCAAACTGACCAACATCACCAGAAGATAATATTGCACCATTGTCTACCAAAAGTTTTATCACAGATTCATGCTTCCCCATTAGTGCGTCCCATAATGGAACATTTCCTTCGTTATCTGATATAAGCAAAAGTAATTCTAGTTTAAGTACGAACATAATGGAAGAAGAAAGGATTTCTTTCTAATAATGTAAATTATAATTTCAGCTCATGTCTTTACCATTACAAAAATGTACTAAGTAATACTCACAAAGGAATTCAATAAGAATAGTTCAGCCATTCTTAACAGTTAACAGTAACAAGTCAAGCAAAAAATAAGAAAAAAAATGAAGATCGGGGATAGATAATACCTCTGATGTTAGGATTTGCTCCAAATTCTAGAAGCACAACTACACAATGGTGACTTCCAATGGATGCGGCTATATGCTGTTCCATAGAAACCAAAAGAAGGTCAAGAAGAACACACCAACTTAAGTTGATATAAGCAACACACAAATACAAGAGAGTAGACATGTTTGTAAAGAAAACGGATGGCATACATACCAAGGCTGTTCGCCCATTGTTGTCCTGCTCGTTTGGATCTGAACCGCGTCTTAGTAACTGCTGCAGCAGTAAATCATCCCCTCTGACTGCTGCAAAGCATAAACTAAGAGGCAAAACCATTCTTCCCCTTGCTAGCATGTGTTCTGTCTCATGTAAAATTTCTTCCATCAATGGATCCGTGGACTCCTTCAGATGCTGCTTCAACAAGATAAAGTAAATGTAAAGTGTTTGCATTAGGACTAACTTAAAGAAACATTATTTGATGAGGCTGTGTGTTCCAACATATTGTGCCTATATCTCTAAAGGACTATAATGATCACATGACATTTAGAACTTGGCACAATTTGAACAATAGACAACATACAGGAGCATCAAAATTTGAGCATACAAATAGTACATCAGGGAAACTTATCACTTGGAAGTTATAGAAAATTTTTTTTTCATGTATCTTTTTTTTTAAAAAAAAAAATTTCCATATACTAATCATTATAATGAAGATGTATGAGCCAGTAAAAAAACTGTTAATGCTCGAAGGATGCTTAAGGCATGACCGAACTCTTAAAGAAATTCAAAAGCGAACTACCAAGTAGCAAAATGTTGACTGCTAGTATTATTATCCATAAAAACAAAAAAATGCAATATCGTCTTACTCACGACTTTTTTTTGAAGCAATAGGCTGTGGAAATAACAGTCTGGAGATTCAGATAATAATGGATCAACAGTTAACACTTTCAGTCATCAAAGAATATGATGAAATAGCCTAAGCTTAATCTGTCAGATAAAGTATAGCTAAAAACCTGAAGAAGATTGTTCATGATTATTGTGCCATCTCCAACATTTGCCTGAACAATATTTAAAAATTCATTCCGGCTCAAACGAAGCAGCTGACTTAATCGCTTGGTCCGAACTGTAAACAATTGGGGCCTGTAACAAAGAACTCCAATCTCACCAACAACATCTCCAGTGTTTGCCTCACCGATAATCTAAAATGATCCAAGGAAGCACATAATATGCTAGTAAGAGGACTGATCTTTTATCTGATTTAGTGAAAATGATTTGTATAAGAAAACGTGCCTGTTCGGATCCATTTCTCTGCACAATCAGCTCCTATCAAACAAGCATATATGTCAGAAGCTGGATTTTGCACAAAGCAATTGAAATCTTTTGAGTTCCAAGTGGCAATGGTCAAATAGTAAGAAGTTGATTAGGATTATCCGAGGAACTATTCAAGGTTCTTGCCAGTATTATCCATGAACAGGTTCAAGGAAATGACATCTACCTTCAGCTTTCTCTTCAAGAAACCAAAACTAGGGGAAAATCTTTTTAATTCTTGATCCAACCCCAAGATGAACATACAATTTCTTGAACTAAGATCCCATTGTACACAAACAAGCTAAAAATGAAGTGAGGAAAGGGGGGGAGTTCTTACCACAGAACCAGTTGCCAATATGTACATGTCTGTAGGCCCTTCATTACGTAAAATTACATCTTCATTGGGAGGATAGTACTCGGGTTTCATCTCCGTGACCTTCAAAACGCAACAACTGAAGACAAGTCATACAATGTCATCTTTGTTGCATATAAATTAGTTTTACTTTGATAATAGCTTTTAGTTATTTTGGGTTCTTCTTAAATTATGAATATAATAACATTACTATTCTTATTCATGGCAAGCAAGTCTTTACATAGAAGTGTATAGGTCTTTTGACAGTTGATCTAACGCTAGAAACAAAGATAAAGCAGTTTACTAGCATTACCAGTTGGAAAAGTAAATCGTTTGATACCCCACGGAACAAGTAAACTTGATCAAGTAGTGAATAGAACAGAAAATGCGAAATGCTTGATCTAATAGCTTTAGGAAGGGCATCAATAATCTCTTGCTGCTGCACTCCTTCTAAATCAGTTCGATGCCTCAAAGACAAATGAGCAAGCATTTGATCTTGCAGGCGAACTGGGAGTTGATTCCTGTGGGCAAAATTTGCGGCAGCATTCATGCCGTCTCTCTGGAAAGGGCCCAAATATCATAGACTCAAAATTAATTTAGTTGATCCACTGAGTCAAAGACACATGCAGAAATATGCATGACTTGTTAATGAATCATATTGCTGCTTATAGAAACCTGAAAAGTACTTTGAGATTTTCTAATATTTCAAGAGCAACTTATTATTCCAATAAAAAGTGCAACTCAGCAGAATAAAATTCTTAAGTAATACAGCGCAGAGCAGTTTTTGATAACTTTAAACTTCTTCAAGGTTGTCCAAGTAAGACCTTTAAGTATATAGAACTAAGGAACAGCTTCCACAGCAGAACAGAAGAAGCTTAATGTGTTCTGCTTAAGCAAAGCCATTTTGAACAATTTCATATAGAAAAGTTGCAATTCTGAAATCAAATTCTGCTAATGTATGCAGAGTTAGCTGAATTGGCGCTTTTATTAAAGGGAATGGTCCTAGCAAGAAACATTATTCAGAAAGGAAGCGCCCCATTCCAAGCTGAAGAAGACCACATGGCATATCCTCTAGAAATGTTAAGAAGAACAATACAATTGGCATAAATGATGAATTTAGAATCTACTCACAAATTTTCTTGTTCGGCTCGCTTCATGGACAATCAAGTTAGTCATATTTCCAAGCAAGTATGCTTGCAGTCCAACGTTAAAGAGTAAGTAGAATATGACAAACATCATCTCCTCTGTATTCGTTGGATGCAGATCACCATAACCACATGTTGTAAGGGTGACCATAGACCAGTAAAATGATACTATATACCGGTCTGTTAAGGACAGTTGCTTCCAGTTGTCTGTATAAAGGTTCATCCATGTCCTTTCTGGATTATGATAATGACTTGCCATATAATAGTAGATACAACCAGCAAAATGACCAGCAAAGAGAGTAACCTGCATTAATTGGACAACCAGCATATTGAAGAATGAAGAGTGATCTCCTCCCTTACAGATTATTTACTACAATGTTGTTTCTCTTATCTAAGAAGTACTCACACAGAGCAGCTTGAGGCATCGAACCCAAAAGTAGCTATAGTTCGTATCTTTCTCCAATCTAACACAAAGAAACCTAATTAGTGAATGAAAGGCCCCCCTCAGTCCTCACCTAATTACTAATCATTATTATGGAAAAAAATAGCTATAGTCCTTTAACTTCAAATTTCAATTCATTATGGAAAATTTCAGCTTTTGAGGAAATGATAGAAAGAAAACTTATAAGTTACCTGGAAAACATTTGGCTGACTCTTCGAAGGCGCCATAGACGCAGCAGAGTAAGCAAGCCGTATGATGGTACAGAGGAGGGCAGAATAGCCCTAACAACTTCAGCAGGGATTATGGAGATGACATCAAAAATCAACCAGCTCCGGCCGTATCTCCAAGCAATCTTTCCGGGTTCATCCACCAAGAGATAGGAGGTTTTGTCAATGTAAGCTACAAAGAATGTCAAGATGATGTCGATGGCGAAACATGCATTCACAACGTTGTCTGTTATGGAGAGGGGACTTTCAGGTCTTGTTAAAAACCCAAATTCGAATGGAGAAACCCATGCCGTATAGAACACCAGAAACACCAGAAATGTGTCCCAGCTTCTGCAAAATTAATCATTGCCCCAAACCCATTTTAGGATTATTGACAAATTAAACAAAACAGAGCAAGAGAGAAATGGAAATGCAGAAGAAATGGGTACCTATAACGGCGATCAAAGGGGGAGATGATGAAGCGACGGAGCTTGACCTTACGGTTGCTACGTTGAGGGCCAAGCGAAGGCAAAACGCCATAGTTAACGCTGAGGCTATACTGGCTACCTTCCTTTGCTACGTCGTGATCTCTCAAACTTAACGGCGTCCCTGCTTCTTCTTCTTCTCCTCCACTTTGCCCACAGAAAAACCGTACTCTTCCCTTCTTCCCCATTCTTTTTTTAATCTCTTTTCCTTCTTTTTTTTCACCTAATAATATTCTTTTTTTGGCTATGTCTCACAAATTTCTCAAAGCTTCCCCCCAATGGTGATTCTAAGATCAGGCGGCAAAAACGGCTAGGAGATGGGTTTATATATATACTACGATTTTGGAACCGCTCCTTAAATTCGTACGTATGCTTTGCCTCTACGCACTTTAACAACCGTGGGTTTAATTTAAGAGGAATAATGATATTCTCAAAAAATAATTTAAGAGGAATAATAATAGTAACTTTCCAAGTCAGAATCATAGACATACATAGTGGGAATGAAGAAGGAGATTTAAATTCTAAATTTCCTCTACCAGCAAAATCTCTGCAACGCTGCTTCCTACCCTACTTTTACGTATATCCTTTTTCCGCTTTTTCAAGTGTTTACTGTTTTGTTGTGCTGGTTTTAACTTATATATAACTCCGTACGGGTTTTAACGGTACTGTTGTTGCTATGTTTTGCTTTTGGGCCGTTTATTTCAAAAAGTATTACTTACTGTGTTAATGTTTGATAAATTATTATGGGACTTATGGAACCAACAACACATCGAACCAACTCTTAAAATTTGTACACAATTTTATCTTAAGGTTTAGTCCAAAATTATATCAGACAGCGTACGGTTTTTCCTCTAGTAAAGGTTACGTATCGGTATGACTATATTTCAATGTCCCGTTTCGAAATTTTTGGTATATATAATATTTATGAATATATATTAAAATAAGGTTTTACGTAATATATTTTGATTAAAATTTTAATTATTTTCAAATACAAAATATATACGATTTTATATAAATATTATATAATCCCTCCAAATTAAAGACTCAAACAAAATTTAAATTTCAAACTAGGCAATAAAATCAAGTTCACCTGCCATATCAAACAACTAAACTACAATATATAACAAAATATAAATTAAAAAAATATTATCAAAGTTTTCAAAAATATTATTTCATTCCATTGATTTTCATTTGGCATCATCCACATAAAAAAAAACTTATTTTTAAATTTAGGAAATTTTAGGGTTTCAATTTATTAAATTTATTCTTTTAATTTTTTTCTTTCAACATTTTCATGTATTGGCCGAAAACATCCATTTTCGACCAAAATACCCAAAATGCACCGAAACGAGGCTAAACAACCTGAGACCGAGCAGAACAAAATCCGAAACAAAACAGAAGGTGTTCCGTCCAAAGTTATCAATTTCATTTTAGTACAGGCCATTTTGGCCGTACCGTTTCATTTCGGTAGTACAATGAGACGGAACACCTTTTGTTTCATTTCGGATTTTGTTCCGCTCTGTCTCGTATTGTTTCGGCCCATTCTGGTGCGTTTCGGTGTGTTAGATTTTCTGTGCATCATTCAATCCCAGCCAAACCAAATTGGGAAAGAACGAAACAGGGCAAGAAACGGGAAACATAAGGGCAGGTAGGGGAGGGAAATGATGTGGCAGCCTCCAATTGGCCGAATGGAAGCCTAGAAAGACGATTATAACCCCCGAAAATAGTGCAAAATAGTGGCAAATTTTAACTCAAACTCAGTTAACCCTGGTTTATTAGTAATTTCATCTAAGCACTTGAGGGGTGGTTTTAATCATTGTTACCTGGATCGTATCCAGGTCGTGAAACGGGAACGGGAACATGAATCGATACTTAGCCGGTACGCAATACGTTGGGGGTATACT
>AWWV01005439.1:0-11450 GCA_001974805.1 Corchorus capsularis | reverse complement strand
TTTTATGATTTTCATTGAAGAATTGAGTATAGTATGATTGCAACATTCATTTCCTTTTACAATGGAATCAACAGAAATGGTGCATTACAGAGGTGGATCGAAGACTCTCTGAAATTCAAGCACTCCTTGAGTTGTCAGTCCAGAGGTCATCTTGTGAAAAAGACCATCATAAAGATAGGTTATTTGTGTATGCAAAAGGGCGTGGATTGATGCCTCTTTCAACTTCAACAATTGGTAAAGTTTTTTCATCATTGCATGTCTTCTCACTTTTTTTTTTTAGGCCGTAAGCACATCTTCTCACTTTATTTTTCAAATATTGGCATTTACAGATCATATTCTTTCCTTTTCTCCCTGTTTCAACCTTCACCTTAGTTCTTCATTTGGTTATTCACTATACTATTTCTGATGTCTGTTAACAATGGCAGGTGTGCATTCCTTTGACTTTCTAGGTCTGGGCTACCGAGTGGATTGGCCTGTTAGTCTTATTTTGACTCCTGGTGCATTGAAAATATATGCTGATATATTCAACTTTCTGATACAATTGAAGCTTGCTGTTTTTTCATTGACTGATGTATGGTGCTCTTTAAAGGTACATGAGACATTCATCAAGAGATATGAACATTAATATTTGCATATGCATGCTTGTAACACTTGATATTTGTCTACAATTTCATTTTGTTTCTGAATGTCAAACCAAGTTAGTCCTTATTTTCCTAGTAAGGCAAACCCAGTTCTCTTCATTCTTCTGGTGCTAAATGCATATATTAATAGTTGATAGTTCCCCATTTAACTTCTCTCGATCAAAGGGTTGGTTTACTACCCAATATTCAGTTATCTGCATGTAGTTCCTCAATGCTTCAACTAATCGAAAAATTACTTGATTTAGTCTTTAGTTCTGCCTAAATTACTCCGTATTTAATCTCATCCATGCTGTTCCCAAACCATTACATCTTCATTCATCATCTTTATGTGGTACTTTCTTAGAGTTGAGACATAAATAGAAACTTGGGTTTGAAATCATGGTAATTCAAATTAATTTGCATCTTGATAAAGTGCTTAAATGTTCGTTACAGGATATAGGGCAATTGATCAGGCAAAAACATCATTCAACACAATATGAAAAAGAAGTGGGCCATTTTAACATGTTAATGAAGCTGAGGTATATGTCACCATATTTATCTCCCCCCCCTCCCCTCTTCCTCTCTCTGTATTTTGTCCCTATTGGCTTTAATTTAAGGAACTGGGATTTCTAATTGGCAGTCCGATCTTCAAATTATTTGTTATCTAATGTGAAGTATTTAGGTTCAAGTGACTTTTTTCTTTCCCCTTAATTTTGGTGCTAAAGTCAAAAGCTACATTAGTTTCTGAAGGGACTCAGACCCTTCTGGCCGAAAAAAAAAAAAGAACTCAGAATGTTTCTTTAGTGTAGAGTTTTCAGATGGAAAATGAAGTTGCCGTAAGAAATGGAAAATAAGTTTTCTGCTTTTTTTTGGCACAATAAGTTTTCTGCTTTTAGATGGTAATATCTAATCTTCTTCAAACTCTTGTTGCCTGTGAAAATGGGGCAAAAGGCATAAAAGGAAAAACAAAAACAAATTGTTGTATAAAAGTTATCTAACTGTTGGTGTTTTCTGTTTTGTAAATGTAGATATTTTTAGCATTGGGGTTTTCATTTTCCACAAAGAAGTAAAGTTGTTTTGTTTTTTATTTTTATTTTTATTTCCTGCCAGGCATCAGGTCAACCATTTTGTATCTACATTACAGCAATATGTACAGTCACAACTGTCACATGTATCATGGTGCAAGTTTCTTCACTCCTTTAAGCACAAGGTTAAAGGAAACTTTTTCCCCTTACATTGTGTTTTTATGTTTAAGGAGAATTTTCTATTCAGTTCACCACAAATGCAATGGTTTTTCTGCATTGCCTGCCTGAAGATAAGTCTTTCTCTTTTCTGTTTGGTTCTGATTATTTCAAGGAGCTTCTTTTACAGACTTTGCTTTGATAATGGTTTTAATCAGAAAGAAGTATGATCAAATATAGCTGACCACATGTAATGGGAAAACCCTTTGGCTGTTTTGGTTGATTGGTATTGAATTAATCCCACCCACCGCCAGTGGAAAAAGGGACAGTCCATAGCAATTGAAGAAATACGTAATAAATAAGTTATTGCTTCCTATAGTTTGTTGTATCGAAATAGTTGAAAACCAGATAATCATACTATTGAATCATTGTTTGCAATCTTTTCTTAATTGCTAATTACCAGCTAAAATGCCTCTAAGGTCTATGATGCTTGAACAAGACCTACTTATATCTTTAAGGATGAGTTGCTTTCAATATTACAGTCTTGTGACTTCCTTTTCCAATTCCTCACCGTCAAAAGTGAATCTCTTTGCTGGAGTAAATAGCTTTCAGTCTTGCAAAATCTCTTATATTCTGTGCCTTGTTATCTTTGTACTGTAGTTACGTTGCACAAGCTTTTTCAGTATGACTTGCAAAAATAGTCTGCATTAAATTATGATGAATGTCATTACTGAATCCCCTTCTAGCTGAGATGGTTAGAGGCTGGAATCACCTGAGAAAACTCTCAAGTTCAACACACCTCATTCCCTTAAGTAGGCCCCTTTTCCTACCTCCTATGTACCAAAAAACAAAATAGAAAATGGAATGTCATCATTATGTGATTGTGTTCGTTTTTCTCTGTGGTGGAGTGGCATTGATAGATATTCATGCTCTTTATTTTGTTTTAATATCTATGCCTGTTATTGCATCTGCTTATTTTAAATTCCAAGGAAAAAATTCTTCATTTTTTTCCTTAAATTCTTAAGACTTGTGCATGGTTCTACAGGTCAAGGATATGATGGATCTTGAGTCAGTCCATATGGCATATCTAACCGATTCACTACATATGTAAGTTTCTACTTCCATTCTGTTTCTAAGTTTGAGGTGTCAGTTTCAGTTTTTTATTATTATCATTAACTACTATATTATTATTATCTTTTCTAAGAAAAGGAAAGACAGAAACAGAATTTCTTTCAGATTAAATGTTAACTGTTTGGCCTAGTGCCAGGATCCCCTTTAAACCAAGTTTGGAATCGTAAAATCCCGAATCAGAGAAATTTCTGGAACTGAAATATATCTATCATCCATATATGCTGCTACTCCTACTTTATGTCCCTCTGTTTGCTTTAGCTGCTTTCTTGTAAATCAGCAGTGCTTTCAAGTATTGATACCTTCCCTTTATGCGTTCTTGTGAAAGAATCCTTTTATTCATATTTACTCCTTTCTTGGCTATGTAATGACTGAATATTATTCTTCACTAACGCTACATATATACTTGTTAGATGCTTTCTCTCTGATGAAACACAACCGGTAGCCAGCATCATAGAAAATATTTTGCAGTGTGCCTTAGACTTCCGATCTTGTATTGCCGGGGGTATATGGAATGTGGGACTTGCCGAATGCGATTTATTGGAGAAACTTTCTAGGATCAATATATCCCAGGTAACTATTAATGTCGGTCCATGTTGCCTGCTAAAATTAATTTACTTGCTTTTCAAGAAGCTAGGATGGATTATAGTACTCTTGGCATGAAATCCATTGCATTAGTATTGCCTATAAGATGCATTGTTTTAAGAAATCTTTGTTTATGTACCACTAGTAGTAGGGAGGGGCAGATGCAAGATTTCATATCATTGGGGGCAAATTTTGTCTTTAGCATTTATTTTATCATTTACATGTAGATTTATCAAACATCGTCTTAGCTTTTGTTTTACTAAGAGAAAATTAAGTATTGGAAACTATTTTAGGGTTTAGTTGGTTTCTTTATAATGGTGAATGTTTATTATTGACAAGATTAATACTCAAAAGTTTGGATTTTGTTAGTTTCTATAGGCATAAGTACTGTTATTTTCAATTTTCGTGGGGGCAGAAGCATTATTTTCATGAAAGTTATCAATTTGTTTATGTAGTATTGACATACTAATCACTTTTGTTTGGCAGGTTCTCGCCATAAAACAAAAGTTTGATAAGAGTCTTGAAGATCTCCATGTACTTTACCTCAAATCACCTAAACATGGGGAGTTTGGCGTTTCCTGTTTCTGGGAATATCTCAACTACAATGACTATTACTCTAACAGAAATGAAATTGGTCGTTATGGTTTTTCAATCTAAAGTCCTTTCAATGCCGATTGAGACCAGGAAGTGATTTGGATTCCTTATCTCACGTGAGTTTACCGAAATGCGTGCTACAGTGGAAGTTCAAAACTGCATCGTGGCTTGGATTTGATAATTTCCTGTTTCTACAGCCTGTAGCCTGCAGCCTGCAGCCAACCTGCATCTAGCATCATGCTCCGGTGTGGCAACTGGTGATCCTTGCCATGTGGGTTATCAATCTTTAATTTGGTTGGCCTTCATAACCTGTGAGTCCGTTACATCCCCCCATTTGTGATTTTCGGTAAATCCAAACATTTTAACGTTAGCCTACTGGCTAACCTAGAAATGAATTTTTTTTTCCAAGAGGGGAAAGTTTGAATGTGCTTCTAAGTTGCAATATTGTCCAAAAGAAGGGCCTGTAGATGTCTCATGATATAGAGTCGTATGCATAAGCAAGCTAGTATCTTCTTCTTTCTTTCGGGGAAGAAAGGGTATTATTTGATCGACTCTTTGATTTGGAGATTACTGATGCTATAGCGATAATCATCTTCATTGTTCTGCCTTCTCCTTTAAGTGAGGAAAACGGCAGAGACAGTCCATATCTGTAAATATGAGTTTGTTTTCTTTATTGACTTTTTTGTTTGGTGTTAATTCTTAACCCTGGTTTCTCTTTCTCAGTTCAGCTGTGTCTTCCTTGTTGTCTATATTCGCTCTTAATTAATACTAGCATGCTACTTGCAATATTATATAGGAAGGAATAAAAGAGTCTTATCCTCATGTTCATATACAGTGGAAACGATATAAAGAATATATAGCTGTTGCAAATTGCAATGTACTAGTGCCGTGTCACATAGTCCACCGTTGATGGTGAGGTGTCAGAAAATGACCTCCGCTTGGCTTAAATTTGAGTCCTTCACCTTCACGTTTGGGTTTGGTTATGAAAAGCATGCATTTGCCATCTTGACGTTGGGATTGCTTTCGGGGTTCCCTAAATTTAATGCATTCTCTGCTAGGCTGCTGCTGGCCTGCTGCCCAGAAAAATCATTGTTTACTGGTCAAAAGAATTAAAAAAATGGATAAGATAAACTCAACGTTTTGTTCTCTTCACCCCCTGCCATGTGAGTAAGATCGGAAAAACTGAGCAAGTACCAGGATTTTTAGATTTTAATGTGTCTTTTTATAGTTTAGAAAAAGTTGCTTTGGATCTTGGGAAGGATCCCATCCAAAACATTATTTTATTTTGTATTATCATCAACTACGAATGGAAGAGTTGGTGAAACTGCAAATTCTTATCATTTTTATTACATAGAAAAAAGTGATTAAGGATTAGGTAAAAATCGTGGTGGGGAATGGGGATCTTAAATTTGAGTCGGGATTAGGTAAAATTCGTGGTGGGGAATGGGGATCTTAAATTTGAGTCGTAATTTAGTGTGTCATGCAATACTATATTTCTACAAATTATTCGAAACCGGAACCAGGAACTGAACCTTTACCTTTAGAGTTTAGACTACACACCAAGAATCTAATTCAATTGTTCCAAGAATCGGAATTGCCAATTCCAAACCAGGAACCAAACGGCACTCAGGACTATTTATGGGATGGGAGAATATGTAAGAAAATAGACCAAAGTATGATTAGGATAAGAAAAACACAACAAGGCATTTTTTTTATTACAGAAACTAAAATAAAATAAAATAAAAAACAAAGAAAAGAAAGGATTTATTCCTTTACTGAAATTTTATAATGGTGATTGGTGACATCAATGTTTCCTTTTTTACTTTCGTGGACAGCCACCTTTTGTCACTTACTACTTACTAGGAGTACTTTTGAAAACCTGGGCTAATGAATAATAATACTTCAGTTAGTACTAGTAGCTACTGTCGGTTATCAGTTACTATCACTTTGATCAATTTCAACTGTGGCTCTTAGAAATGGGTGAGCAGACCAAAACTGTGACAACAACAACGAAAACAGAACAAAGTTTAGTTTTTGCAGTTAATGGACAGAGGTTTGAGCTCTCCGAAGTACACCCTTCTACTACTTTGCTTGAGTTCTTGCGTACCCAGACTTCTTTTACAAGTGTCAAGCTTGGCTGTGGTGAAGGTCTCTCTTTCTCTTTCTCTTCTTCATGAAAGGAATCTTTTTCTCAGTTCAAAATTTATCAATTACCACTTTAGTTTCATTTTGTATGGTTCTCGTTAATGGTGTTCTTTTTAAAGTAAATTTATGGATGGATGGATGCCAAGTTTCTCAAAATTGTCATTGGCTTGCCTATAATGTCTGTTCCAATATGGTAATAGTTAATTTTCTTTGATGGGTAGTTGGGTTTTCTTCCTCTGAATGTAAAATTTTATGTTATTGCCATGGTTTTTCATTGCTGCTTTAGTTTACTGTCGCTTTGTCTAACTCTTGCACTTCCAAGTTCTAAGTTTGGTTTCTTTTCAATGCTATCTCATTTAATGGTTTGTTTAGCAGATGACTATGTCATTTATTTTAATCAATAGGGCTAAATTATTAGTTCATCAAACAATGACCATTCCTGAAAGAAGCTGGTTTTGCATTTTGTGTGGTTTATCTGCTCATTAGTCTAAATTATATATAAGCTTTACGTTTTTGCTGTTCAAAGCCAGAAGAAATAAAGATAACTGCTGATTTAAAATTCTGAATTACGGTTTAGTTTGGGCCTAAGAGAAAAACAGTCTGCTAAAGCTCAAGTTTAACTGTTTTGTTTTGTGGAAGTAAATTTGTTTCAAGTACGAGTCTAGAGCTTGCCTGTCTTCTTCTTTTTCTTGTATGCACAGCTTAACTGTTCTGTTTTGTTTCAACTACTAGTATAACTTTAGAGCTTGACTGTCTTCTTCTTGTGATTTTTGTCCTCTATTACCAAATGAATGATTTCCTCATACTTTCTTCTTGTTTGACAGGAGGCTGTGGTGCCTGTGTTGTCCTACTGTCCAAGTATGATCCAGTGGATGACAAGGTTGAGGATCTTACAGTGAGTTCATGCCTCACTCTGCTTTGCAGTGTAAATAGATGTTCAATCACAACAGCTGAGGGAATTGGAAATAGCAAGGATGGGTTCCACCCTATTCAAGAGAGGTTCAGTGGTTTCCATGCTTCTCAATGTGGCTTTTGTACTCCTGGAATGTGTGTCTCTCTTTATTCAGCACTTGTTAATGCTGATAAGACCAATAGGCCAGAACCCCGTCCCGGATTCTCCAAGCTTACAGTTTCTGAAGCAGAAAAGTGTATTGCCGGAAATCTTTGTCGCTGTACTGGTTACCGACCGATTGCTGATGCTTGTAAAACTTTTGCTGCTGATATTGACATGGAGGATTTGGGAGTCAACTCTTTTTGGAAGAAAGGAGAAAGTGATGAAGTGAAGCTGAGTAAATTACCTCCATATAATCGTGATAATGCAACTTGTATGTTTCCTGAGTTTTTGAAAAAGGAAATCAAGGCAGGTATCAATCTGGCGTCTGAAGGATATCAATGGTATAGTCCTGTTAGTCTTGAGCAGCTTCAAAACTTATTGCAAATGGATGAGGAGAATGATGGAACGTCAACGAAGATTGTGGTTGGTAACACAGGAATGGGTTATTATAAGGAGTTAGTGCATCATAACAAGTACATTGATTTAAGATATATTCCAGAGCTTTCAGTAATCAGGAAAGACTCAACGGGAATTGAAATTGGAGCATCTGTGACCATTTCTAGAGCTATAGATGCTTTAAAGGAAGAAACTGAAGGTGAATTTAGCATAGAAGGTAAGGTAGTGTTCAATAAACTTGCAGACCATATGGCAAGGATTGCTACAGGGTTTATAAGGAATTCAGCTAGTATAGGAGGAAATTTAATAATGGCCCAGAGGAAACATTTTCCATCAGATATTGCTACAATACTACTTTCTGTAGATACAATGGTTGATATATTGACTGGCCAGAAACGTGAAAAAGTCACATTGGAGGAGTTCCTTGGGAGGCCTCCATTAGCTTCCAAAAATCTTCTTTTAGGCATTAAAATTCCATGCTGGAAGTCAAGTAGGGATGTTTCTTCCAAAACCTGCACTAACTTGCTATATGAAACCTATCGAGCTGCACCTCGCCCTATTGGGAATGCACTTCCCTATTTGAATGCTGCTTTCTTGGCTGAGGTTTCTCTTTATAATAATTCTGCTGGAATTATGTTAAATAACTGTCAGTTGGCCTTTGGTGCTTATGGAACAAAACATTCGATTAGAGCAAGGAAAGTTGAAGAATTTCTATCTGCAAAGTTATTAAGTTTTGCAGTTCTATATGAGGCTGTTAAACTACTTGAAAGTACTATTATTCCTGAAGATGGAACCTCCAGTCCAGCTTACAGGTCAAGCTTGGCTGTCGGTTTTCTCTTTGGGTTCCTAAGTCCCTTGATCAACAACCCCACTGATATTTCTACCTACTGGCGTGATGGATTTAATAGTTCTCTGCTGTTCAAAGATTCCAAAGTAACACCAAATTTTGACCAGTTTGATCAAACAAAATTCTCAACTTTGTTATCATCTGCAAAGCAGGTAATTCAGCCAAGTGAAGAATATCATCCAGTTGGGAAGCCAATTACAAAAGCTGGAGCTACCATTCAAGCTTCTGGTTTGTCATATCTTAGCTCTTAATCTTTGATCTTGCAGCTGTAGGTTCACCATTTAAAGTTTTAAGGCTTCCTTTGGTTGTTACTTTTGCTGCTTTTTCTATCTACTTTCTTTATGTCTCTGAAAAAATGATTATAGAACAAAAGAAAATAGCCAAAAACTTATAATATTATCTAAACACTGGTTAAAAACATTCATCCAATTCAAATATGTTTGCTCTACATAGATATTGTCTTTTGCTGCCTTGGAAGTTATATTTTCACTTTTCAATTCTCATAAAGTCATTCCAAAAGGAAAAAGGGGGGAAAAATTAACAGAGGTGAGAACTAGGTGGAGCTTTATATGTACAACTGATGCATTTCTGTCTTTCCCTAATAGCATGCTCCTGGTGAAAATGTTAATCGATAGGAAAGTGCTAGAATTCTTGTGCTTCTCTAAACACAGCTTGTGCTTGAAACTAATGTTGGCAGAAACATCAAATTTATTAAGCTTATTTGGGAATTGGGCTAATACCTTGCTATTTAAAATGCTAAACTTCAAAGCTTTCTGTGGATGAATTCGACTTCTCCTATCTTGATTCATCAAGAATTGAATGTATCCAAAGTTTTCTTGTGAAAGTTTCTCTTATTTTAGCCTTGATGCATGATATTTCATATGGAAGCAGCATGAACTGTACAGTGAAGTATTGTCAATGTTGCTCACCCACCCTGTTTTGTAGGTGAGGCTGTTTATGTGGATGACATTCCGTCTCCAAAAGGTTGCCTATATGGAGCATTTATTTATAGCACAGAGCCTCTGGCATGGATTAAGGGCATAAAATTTAAGCCTGGATCATCACTAGATGGAGTCACTGCACTTATCTCTTTTAAAGACATTCCAGGGGTGAATATAGGTTCTCAGACCATATTTGGTAGTGAACCTTTATATGCAGATGAGCTTACTGAATGTGCTGGTCAGCGCATTGCCTTAGTGGTAAAACCATGGTTTCTGTTTTCTTCCTTTTCCATATGCGGCCTCTGTTTTTCTGTTTGTTTTGATAGTCGTTAATGTTGAACATCATAGAATGGTTACTAGGTTTCCTTTAAGGGCTTTTCAAATGAAAGAAAAAGTTTCCTTCAAGGGCTTTCTCTATTACTTTTCTTTTCTTTTTTCAGATCAGATAACAAAAGGCCTTTTCTTTATAATATTAATAAACCATAAATAGAGTGATATTTTTAAACTTGATCAAATGAATGACTATTTCAGGTTGCAGATACACAGAAAAAGGCAGACATGGCAGCCAACCTTGCCATGATTGATTATGACAAGGAGAATCTAGAACCAATATTAACTGTAGAAGAGGCTTTCGCGAGAGGTAGTTTCTTTGAGGTCCCTCCTTTCCTTTACCCCGAACAGGTTGGTGATTTTTCAAAAGGAATGGCTGAAGCTGATCAAAAAATTCTCTCTGCTGAGGTAATTTTCATACTTTACTGTATCTTCTGCTTTTTCTCACTTCAAATCCCCCCTCCCCAAATTCATCATCATGATACAAATTCATATCGTCATGTTTCTGTTAGAATTATTGGTTAAATTGGATCATGGTAGTTGCTAAACTTCTTTTGAATTTTTATGTTTAGATTAAACTCGGATCTCAATACTATTTCTATATGGAGACACAAACAGCTCTTGCTGTGCCAGATGAAGACAACTGCATGGTAGTATACAGTTCAAGTCAATGCCCTGAGTATGCCCATGATACAATAGCTAAATGCCTTGGAGTTCCTGGACACAATGTACGTGTAATTACAAGAAGGGTTGGAGGAGGATTTGGCGGAAAGGCCATAAAAGCAATGCCTGTGAGTATCATTTGGTGTGCTCCTTTTATTTCTTCTTCTTCTGTTTTCTTAAACTTCTCCATTATCCCAAGTTATGCCTGTTTCTGGCCTTGAAATGATTATATTAGGAATTATGGGAAGGACTATTAAACTAGAGCTACAAATTTACTAACTTCAACTATTGAATGAGAGATTTGTTATGTTTATTGGGCTGAATATAGTTTTGTGCGGTTGTTTAATTTTCATCCTCATGTTATGCTTGTTTTACCACAGTAGAATAACAACATAGAAAATTAAAAATTCATTTCACTCTCTTTGTTTCTGGTTTTTAGGACACATGTTGCTGGTAAGTAGTACTGCAGATTAGCATTCTTACATGCGATCATTTTGTTCTTTTTTCGTTTAAGTAAAAGCTTGTATAAATTCTACAGAATATATATGAAAACAAAAAGGATGACAGTTACCACAACAAACCTTAAACCTCTCTAAGTTTTGTTTCTGAAAATCAAGAACAAGCTTATCTGTCTCATGCTTTTCTTTTCTTTCTTTTTGGCTTAACTCTACCCTCTATGTTGCATGTTGCTACAGACTGCTTACAATGTGATGTTATAGGTCTCTACAGCATGCGCAGTTGCTGCTTACAAACTAAACTGCCCAGTCAGGATGTATGTCGATCGTAAGACTGATATGATAATGGCAGGAGGAAGGCATCCAATGAAAGTAACTTACAGTGTAGGATTCAAAACTAATGGGAAGATTACAGCCCTAAAACTTGATATATTGGTTGATGCAGGGATTTTCCCAGATATAAGTCCAATTATGCCACATAATATGGTTGCTTTACTTAGAAAGTATGACT
>AWWV01005435.1:0-28612 GCA_001974805.1 Corchorus capsularis | reverse complement strand
AAAAAGCTTCAGACTTTTGCTTCAAGGGAAATAGCCATGTGTATTTAGTAAAATGATCAACAAAGGCAACATAATATCTATAACCATTAACTGAAGTAATTCGACTGGGACCCTAAACATCAGTATAGAGAACTTGCAAAGGTCAAGAAGATTTAATGGAGGAAATATCAAAAGGAAGCTTGTGCATCTTATTACAGCAGCAAGAATTATACAAGTTATTGGACAACTTATCAGAACAAGGAAGGGAAAAAGATTGAACTAAAAGACTCTGGACTTTTGAAGATGGATGTCCTAGCCTTCGGTGCCATGTGTTTGAAGGTGCTTTAGTCCTAACAAGTGCTAGAGCATTGTTTGTGATGACAGGCTTGGAAGACTGGAGCTCGTAGATACCATCTCTACTCTGGCCTCTCGCTAGTGCTTGCCTCGAATGCAGATCCTTCACAAGGTAATGAAAAGGAAAGAATTCAACAGATGCTTTGTTAGTTCTACAGAACTTGGAAATTGAAACAAGATTGCGATTTGCATGAGGCACATATAAAACATCTTGTAATTTAAAGGAGTGATTGGGATAAAGAATAGAAGTAGAACCAGTATGAGAGATTGGGAGGCTAGTTCCATCTCCAATAACCAATTCATCTATGCCTTGGTACTTGTTATGAACATCAAGATTTCGCAGATCGGATGTCACATGATGGGAGGCTCCAGTGTCAAGAAGCCAATTGGCTTGGGGTTTAGAACCTGTGGTTACCACATGAGCTGATGGATGACTCTGACTCTGCTTGGGCTTATACTTGAAGCACTGTTTGGCTGTGTGACCAACCTTGTAACATTACTGGCACACTGGTCTAGGACCAGAATATTTCTTCTGCACTGGAGTCACATTAGTGCCATTAGACTTCTGAAACTGATTAGTGCGAGCAACTTGCCTGTTATGTGGATACTTGTAGGCCAAGTGGGCACTGTGCATCACAATCTTAGTGGATTGTTGCCTGTTTAAGAAACTTTCATAGTCTGTAAGTTTGTCCGGCAGTTCCTCAAAGGAAATGGAGCTCTCACGTGCTCGAATACTAGCTGAAATTTCCTTGTATTCTGGTCCAATACCATTCAACACATGAATGACCGGATCATCTTCTTGAACAGGTGAATTGATGAAAGCAAGCTCATCGGCAGTGTGTCAAAGACACTGAAAATAGTCTTGAACAGACTTATTGACTCTCGGTTGAATGAGTTTTTCCCTTAGCTGCATCATTCTCGATCGGGACTTGTTTGCATACATCGATTGGCTTTTCAACCACACATCTTTGGAGAAGGTGCACGAAGCAAAAAATGGCACAACTGATTCAGTGGCTGAGGCAATAATGCCATGAAGCAGCAACTGGTCCTGTTGGATCCAGTGCTCATAGGCTGGATTTGACACTTTAACAGAAGGATCATCAGTAGAAGAAATCTGAGAAGAAGGACAGGGTTTTGTACCGTCTATATATCCGGCGAGTCTGTGACCGGTGAGAAGTGAAGTAAATTGAGCCCTCCAAGATGGAAAATTCTGCGGAGTGAGCTTGATAGGGAGCTGAGCGGCAGAATTGATAGTAATGAGAGGTGAAAGACCATGTGTTTGATTTATGATCTGAGTGTTGTTGTTGAGCATGGTGGGAGTTGTAGAGGAACCAAAAGACATAGTGAATAAGGGAGATCGGAGAGAAGAGAAGAGAGAGAAAAAAACTCGCTAGAGTTTCCTAGCTCTGGATACCATAAAGAGGAATGAGTTTACAGAAATAAGTAAAAAGTGTTCTATATTTTCTGTATTGAATTGTAGTATTTATAGTACAAGGCTTTGGGTAAAGATAAGGTTAGTTACATTTGAAAATATAAAGCTAAGTATAAGGGAAATATTCAAAGTATAACTTTATACTATCTATTTGTTGGATTTGAATTCTTCTGTTGGATTTGAAATCTTATTCAAATGCTTCCCTCCTATAGCAAGAACCTTTTTTTGTATCTGCTATAGCACATAGAAGTGCAGGACTATAAGTTCTTTGCACTTTTTAGGCTTCACAAATAAAAACATTGTCAAAACATTGATTTATCAAGAAATTCATGAATATATTTGTACATTTTTGTCCTATCAAAATGCAGGAGAGAGAGAGAGAGTAACCTTTTTGATTGGTAGAAGTGCAGACCCATGAAGTTTTGCAAAGAGAAGTCTCATTACCACCAACTCCTTGACATTGTTTGTATGATTCAAGTTCCCATGCCTTCCAGGTAAATTAATATTTTTCCATATATCTCAGCCTCCTCATCTGTTTGTTTTCCAACTTCCTAGAAAATCAAGAAAAAAGAAAAAAAATCAAGATCATTAACCGTATAGAAGACCTTATAATATAAAAAAACAAAAGTTTTTTATATGTTAACAGAGAATTGAACTACCTTTCTAAAAAAAAAAAAAAGAGCTGAACTACTTAAACTACAAAACTTGCCTTTAGCCAATCTGGTCTAATTCTTCCTTCGTTCACATGCAGGTGGAGCAATGTAAAAAATATCTCAAAAACTGAACCAATCAAGTATTGAAGGCTTTTCATAAATAATTGTTAAAATTTTAGAAAAAATACATGAAGAAAATCTTAGATGATCACAATCCAATTTGGGAGAATAAATCGATATCCTGAAGAATGAAAAAACTAAAAATTAAATATTAGTCAAAGGAAAGATTACCACAATAACACACAGAGACGATAGCCAATTTAGAGGCATATGCAACTGGAAAATCACCAAGGCCATGAACTTTTGTATGCTCTGAGACCAACCCAACTTGTCCACCAACAACTCTTGCTTTTTGTAAACAACACAGATTAACATTCTTAATCTTTCAGAATAAAAATTAAAAAGAAAAAGGAAAGAAACCGAAATAGGATATTGAAGCACTTTTCAACTCTTAAAATTGACTTACCTTCTCTTCACTTTTCTCTTTACCCAATAGCTGGACACATACACGTTTGTTAATGACTGAAAGCACATACATTTTCCTTTGCAAAAGCACAATTGAAAGAACCTGGAACAATAGTATCCCAGACTTTGCTAATTCTTGCCATTATATATAAGCTCTAATGCCAAGCCTGACTTGCACTAAATCTGCACAGAAAACTTTAACAGGTACTTGCAATAGAAGGGCCAATTTCCGAATCTAAACACAAATACACACACATACAAAGAGGAAATGTCAATGAAAACAAAAACCATCTAATCCTGCCTAAAACACTCAGCAACAAAGAAAAATATAAATTAGAAAGTGAAAGACAAAGCAAACATGGAAGAAAAATGACACAAAAACTAATTGTTAATAACCAAAAAGAAAATTAGAAAATTCACCTGCAGCTCATCCCTAAAGGCAACAGGCGAGAAATTGCCTGAATATATCAAGTTGAAGCTTCCTATAATAACAGCTGCGATCAGAAGATTAATTTTATCAACGAATAAATAAAGTTGGAGATTAAAGGAAAATAAGGCTCCTATCAGAAACAAAAAAAATGATGTGAAAAAAGGAATTAAAAATGAACATAACTGAAGAAAGTGAAAATAGAAATAATAAGTAAAATCAAACTCACCTCTGCTCCTCTACGAAGCCCATTGCAAACGACCCAGCGTCAACCTATCGAAAATGAAATGGAGGAGGGGAAGGAGAACACAGCAAAAAAGAGAGAAAACTGATTTTCAAAAGAAGATTAAGAACAATTGCGGAAAATCAATGAGAAAAAACAAACTTACTCCATAAAAAGTACTGGAAAACAGAGTGAAATGGAGAAATTGCATATGAATATAAATATGAATCAAAATACAGAAAGATGAAATTAGAAAACCCAAGCAATTAAAGAAATAATTGGTCTACCGAAACCCATTTCAGATCAAATAATTTTGGAGCTAAATTCCCAAAAAAGAATGCAAGAATAAGTGCAAAATAAAAAAACAAATAAAGTAGATCAAAACAAAAATTATTAACCTCGCATGCAAAGAAAATTGAGACCCAAAAATATAAAAAACGAAGAAAAATTACCTGTAACAGAATTGTGATGAGATGGAGAAGAAGGAGAAGAAAAAGGGCAAGAGAAAGAGTCGACAGCTAGAGGATGGAGACAGAAAAATCTACCGCTTTAAACGACAGCTGGCCTTTTTGTGCCATAAAAAACGACAGCTGGTTTTTTAACAAACAGATGTAAAGGTCCAAACTGACACCTGGCCTAGGAACCAACACCTGGCCTTGTTAGGAAATGACCCATATTATACTCCACTAAATTGGATGAAAGATGAAAAACCATTTTGACGATTTTCATATGTATATATATATATATAGTATATATTTTCTTAATTTGAAAAATAATGATGATAATTGGTATTTCAATGCAATCTAAATATTCATGATTATTATACATTTTATAACACTAATCAAATGATATATCATGATTATGTATCATCAGAACACAATCAAATGATATCTATCATGATTATCTATGAATAATTCATGGTTAATTTTACATAAATTTCAATAATTCATAATTAACACTAAATAGATAAATGATAAATTAACCTAAATAAATAGTACATTCTGGACAAAAAAAAACTAAATTGTACACTAATCAAATGATCAAACATGAATTAAAAAAAGTTTGATCAATAATTAATCATTAATACTAATCATTCATCAAAACAAAAATAAATGATTAAGAAGATTAATTAATCTAGGACACAAATAAATTAGAACATTAATCAAATGATATATGATGGGAATAATTAAAACACTAATCAAATAGTATATCATGATTATCTATCAATAATTCATGCTTAGTTTAAAAATTTTTCAATAATTCATAATTAACACTATAATTATGAATTAAAAACTTAATTAAAAATCATAAATTAACCCAAAAAACACCCCAAAATCAAGCTAAACCCTAGGCAAAATAAAAAAAAAAATTACATGGAATGACATGTCTACCCTTGTCAATTTATATGAAACACCCTATATGTCCTCACAACCACATAAAATAACATCAAAACCAAGCAAAAATTACAAACTATGCCACACAAATAGTAAATGCCCACATAAATGTGCTGAGGTTACCCAATGTCCAAAATTGTCTTTTTGGTTGAATCAAATTCAGCTTTCAGACCCTTAATAAAAGTCGCAGATCACACAATAACCTTCTAACCGACCCTTGAACAACCTCAATCGGACAAGTGGATCGAAAATTATACAATATTAGATTGACCAGCAATCGAGACCACAAAATTTTAGAAGCATTTTTTAGAATTGAAACCTCAAATTTCACCTATGAGTTATTAATGAAAGTTGTAGATCATGAAATTACCTTTCAATGGACACTTGAATCACCTTGATCGGAAAAATATAACAAAAAATACAAAAATAAAAGTCAACGCGTTAAATCGTCCAACCCATAATTGTAAAGAATTAAATAGCATAAAGCATATAAAAAGTGTAAAGGATTAAATAGCATAAAGCATAAAAAGTGTGAGGATCATTTGATAAATAATCCAGCAAAAAAATTATTTGTTTATAGAGACCAAACATAAAAATTCTCTCTCGAATCCTCCACGAAACTCATTAATCAAATTCAGCTTTCAGGCCCTTGACGAAAGTCGTAGATCACACGATAACCTTTTAATTGACACTTAAACAATTTGAATCGGACAAGTGGAACGAAAGTTATACAATATTAGAGAGACCGACAATCGAGACCACAAAATTTCAGAAGCATTTTTTAGAATCAAAACATTAAAATTGGCTTCTGAGTCCTTCATGCAAGTTGTAGATCGTAGATCATGGAATTACCTTTTAATAGACACTTGAATGATCTTGATTGGACAAGCAAAAGAAAAATTTAAGAATTAAAGTCGAAACGTTCAATCGTTTAACCCAAAACTTGTGGGGGACTAAATAGCAAAAACCGTTAAAGTATAGGGATCTTTTGATAAATAATCCAACAAAAAAATATTTGTTTATTGAGAACGGGACCCACAGAATAGTAACTTTGTTATAAGCTTCCCAAAACGCCCTCAATCATCAACCTAAATAATGAAAAAACCAAGTACAAAAGTACTAAAATACCCCTGACAATTTGTTCTTGGGTGAATGTGATGAGGTTTCTCAACTGATTTTTTGGTACATTCAAATCTCATTTAAATGTATGTTATAGATATATATATATATATGTTATATGTTATAAAACTAATGAATAACAACAAGAGAAAAGAGTGAGAATTTCTATTATTCTAGAGAGTAGAGAACACAAAAATCTGATGTGTGTGTAAAATAGCTTAGGGGGACTCCCTTTATATAGTGGAGTAAATCCCTATACATTTAATGCTAATATGCTTGACTTGAAAGCAAAGTAATATCCAACGGTGGATGATGCTTTAAGGAACTTTTCATGTAATCTCCTTGTAATCTTCCTTGATTTTCTCATTAATGCTTGATTCTCTCTTAAACCCAAATGTGCTTAATATAGTTGGGCTTAGTGTGGTGTGGAGTCCATAATTCCATAACACTCCCCCTTGGACATAACACCACTATAACGAACGTTTGGACATATAGCTAGTGCCTCATTAAAAACCTTAAGCTGGAAAACCCAATGGGACAAAATCAGTCATAAGGAAAAAACAGTGCAGCATATCAAGTCCATTTGTCTTCTGGACAAATATTACATTTGCTCTTATTGCCTCATTAAAAACCTTGTGTCGGAAAACTCAGTGGGACAAAATCGAGCAAAAGGAAAAAGAGTATAGAGCAATTAAGTCCATGTAAATGTCTTTAGGATAATTCCATCTAGATGTGCTATTGTTGCCTCACTAAAAATCTTAAGCTGGAAAATCCTGTGGGACAAAACCGATCATAAGGGAAAACGAGTGCAACGCACTTTAAACTCATAATCGCTCCCCCTGAATTAAAACAAACAACCACTTCTGGAGTATTTAAACATTTCCACTTATGGGGAATTCTATCTTGCATCTTACTAGCTCGCCATATACCAATTCCATAAAATGATTTCTCAAATGTTGATACTGGCAACAATTTTGGTAAATAGATGTACAAGATTGTTAATGGAGCGAATTTGTTTAACATTAGCTTGTCGACTTTCTTGGAGTTTCATGAGTATAAAACTTTGGCGAGATGTTCTTGGTCTAATCATCTTAAATATATTATCCATTGACTTGTGCAATACAAGCAACATTATTCTCATAAATTATAAAGGAAGAATTTATAACCGGCTTCAATCCACAAGTCCTTTAGACATGTGCTATAACAAAATCATAACCAAACACGCTCTCTTTCGGCCTCATAGAGGGAGATAATCTCAGAGTGGTTGGAAGGTATAGCTACTATCTTGTGCTCAGTAGAATGCCAAGAAATTGTTGTATCGTTATAGCAAAACATGTAACCGGTGAGAGTGAGCTTTATGCAGATCAGACTGATACTCTACATTAGCATATTCTACTAAACCAAGATTAGTAGTTTTCTTAAAATAACCCCAAAACTATGGTACAACTGAGATGACATAAAATATGCTTAACGATATCTCCGAGTTGGCTAATAATTGAAATATGCCAACAAATTTATCGCAAATGCAATTTTAGGTCACATGCATTGTGCCAAACACATTAATCCCCCCTGATAACATTGAGGTATGGTACTTCAGGACTAAACATATCCTCATCGGTTTGATTAGGACGAAACAGGTCCATTTGGGGATCAAAGGACCTTACAACCATAGGGATGCTCAAAGTATATCATTTGCTTTGTGCTCAAACTCTAGACCAATGCATAATTTGGTTTTACCCAAATTCTCAAACTCCTTTTCAAATAGTTAGCAATTTGGGACAACTCTTTAGGAGTTTCAAATTATATAGTCGACATAAACTGGTACTTATAGCAAATCCAATTTACGATTTCTTAATAAACACACATGGGTAGGTGGGATCTTTTTATACTCTTCCTTAATCAAGTACACGCTCTAGCATTGATACCAAATGTGGTTGGATTGCTTCAACCCATATAAAGATCTTTTGCAACTTTTGAGAATAAGTTGCGGGGAGTGTATGCTTCAGGCATTTTAAATCCATCGGGAATATAAATAACGGAATGTATGCTTTAGGCATATTATTTCCTTTGAACCATAAGTTTGTCATCACAAAGTTCATATAACATATTTCCAACTTTATAAGGAAATGAATTTGTATTCATCACAAGTGAATAGATTACAATCGGCCCCAGTTCTCTAGGTGAACCCTTGGGTTTTAGGTCGGGTTTTATACCTCACAACCTTATTTTCCTCATTTCATTTCCAAACAAATACCCATTTTAATCCAACGGGTATAAGTCAAAAGACATCATTCTTTGGCAAGGAAGCAAAATAAACCTTGATTGCTTCCTCTCATATAGGCCAATATTGCTTTTGATGACATTTAGTTATAAAACGAGGTTCGTTATCATCAATTAAATTTCATGAGCGATTTATAGAACGAAAGCATCTTCGATGATTATCTCATTCCGATCATAACAATGGAAATTCTAGCATTCCCAGGGTTGGTGATCTTTTCATGGGTTTGTGCCACTACAGGGGCAATATTATGCTCTCTCTTTTTTGTACTATATTAAAGGCAACTTGATTTCCTCGAGAAAGACCAATATATATGCTTTTCCGGAGCAGATTCTAAATTCCTCCCCCTTCTTTTTCGAGGAACTATATCATTTGATCCCATCAGTCTTCAATGCTCCAGGCATGGTCACTTTGATTCATCATGTTCTTCGAGAACAACTATCTTAGCTGGAACATTCACAACTTAAAATTTGTAATTTTAGCAGTCTGATGAAATATATTGGGCAATTGATTCCAATAACCTGCAAATGGATCAAATTTTGCACATCTCACATTCATGTGTTCAATCATTCCATAAGCTTTTGGCCATTTAACATTCATAGAGCATTATCTAAAGATAAACTTTCATTCCCATGAGAATAATATGTATATGCTCAAAGCCTCAACAAGGGCATAATAAGTATGGTCATGGCCCATAATAGTTATTTCCAATATGCTCATGGCCTTTATAATGACGCATGATACTAGCCTCTATAACGGCTCATAATGATGGCTTCTATAATAGCCTGTATAAACTTACGCATGTAATTAGCATCTCACTTTTCATTACTAGCAAGGCCTTGTAGATATGCATCTTAATCAAGACAAAATCATTGCCATTCACCATAATCTATAAAATAGATGATTTCGGAATCAATGTTATTATGAAAACTGCAGGTGTCAAAAACTCTATCGATAATTGGCAATAATCTTGTACTTGAGAAATAACAAGATTTACAAGTGTAATCTTTGGAGAACAAGACTTTTGTGTCTTTCAAAGCATGTCTCCTTATATTCTTGATGATTCATTATATCATCATCGCGCCTGAATGACCAAGGCAATCATGCCAAAGTCTGAACACATCAGTGTTCAATTTTCAAGGCATAATAGTAACTCTTTTGGGGGAAAAACATTCAACCCAGTATTATAGGCTTCTAGCCTTTCATAGATGGTCTTCTGGCCCATCTTAAAGTGATACTTTAGAAAATCTTTGTTTATTCTAGTTGTTGTCTCAAGATGTTACCCATTACGGTGTACAACTAAGCAACTTCCTCATTGATTTACTACTCAATATTGCATCTCCAGGATGCAAAACAATGCCATAAAACAACTATGTATGGTATATCCAAAGTCATCTATTATATTGGCAGGACCAGATATGGTATTAAAATTTCCTTGCACAATGTCACACTTGAGAAAAAGTCTTTGCTACGTAAAATGGTATGTATTGTAGCACTCTCAAGCAAACATGCATTTTCCTTTTTCACAATATTTTCCATTTGCACTTATGTTGACAACTTTAGGTGTCAAATGAATATTTTATCGACAAGATGTTGTCTCAAATATAGAGTAAACAAGCGTACTAAAAATTACACCAGGTAAATTCCCAAGAAAGTAAATAAATCCATACTCCTTGGACAGAATTTTCCTAGACATGTAATTAAAGCACAATGACAACTTCAGGTGTCAAAATACATAGAGAAATGAATCAGATATCATTATGACAACTTCAGGTGTCAATTACAATTTAAAATTAATAGTGTATAGGACAACTTCTGGTGTCAATTGAATAAAATCATGAAATCTTCAAGTGTCAATTGCAAAATCATGACAACTTCTGGTGTCAATTGCAAGATCATGACAACTTCTGGTGTCATTTGGAGATTTATCATGACAACTTCTGGTGTCATTTGGAGAGTAAAATAAATTGTGACAACTCCTGGTGTCAATATATATTAGACAACTTCTGGTGTCATTTGGAGATTTATCATGACAACTTCTGGTGTCATTTGGAGAGTAAAATAAATTGTGACAACTCCTGGTGTCAATATATATTAGCGTTAATAATAATTCGAAAGAAATCTTAATATATAGAAAGACTTATCTTTGAATAGTGCCCACACTCCTATTGAGAAGGTTTAGAAATATGCCAATGATGTTTTGCTATTCGGAAATAAGCAGTGCTCATGACATATAAATAATTTCGACTCCTCACCAAACCAAGGAGGCAGTGTATCTGCGACAAACTTTGCCATTTTTGTCTCCACAGGAGCTTGACACTTTATTAGTTATGAAAATTTCATGCCACTAGATGATAAAATGCCGAGATGTCAAATTATTATGTACTATGCCAATACTAGTTTATATGCACAAAATCTCTAATAATGAATGGTATAACATAAACATATAATTAGAGATTGAATTAGAAAATTTCGACCTTATTTTTGAATAGAGGGCACTGAAAAAACTTAGGAACCAGTTTCATAGCGCCAATAACCGGGATGAAATCAACCAAACCGTTCAGATGAAGATTCTGGTCTGAATCAGGTCAATAGTCGAACCGATTGGAATTTTTTGGCCAGAGAACCGATTGGATTGACTTGTGTAGAAAACAAAGGCGGCGCGTGAGAAACTTTGACCGAAAGGTGAGGTTGTGTCTGACCTTCGATTGAAACGATTCCGGTGGCGTTGGAAAGATATCGATGAGCAGAATCTTGTGGTAAGGGAGGTGAGAAAAATTGACAATCAGAAAATTTTCAGATCTCGGGTCAAGTCTAAAACTTTGACCGGAAGGTGTGATCTTATAAGATGTTGGAATAGGCTGAATTTTTGATATGTTACTCTCTAAGATATTCCGAATCTAATGGTGTGGGAGGTGAGAAAAAACTAATAATGAAAAAGGGAAGAAATTTTTTAGAGTTTCTTGTATTGATAACATATTATAAAACTAATGAAGAACACCAAGAACAATAGAGAGAGAGAGAGAATTTCTATTATTCCAGAGAGTAGAGTATACAGAAATTTGATGTTTGTGTAAAATAGCTTAGGGGGACTCCCTTTATATAGTGAAGTAAATCCCTTTACATTTAATGCTAATCTGCTTGACTTGCAAGCAAAGTAATATCCAACGGTGGATGATGCTCCAGGGAATCTTCCAGGTAATCTCTTGGTAATCTTCCTTGATTCTCTCATTAATGTTTGATTCTCTCTTAAACCCAAATGAGCTTAACATAGTTGGGCTTAGTGTGGTGTGGAGTCCATAATTCCATAACAACACACACACTTTATTTTTTAATTAATTAAAAACTGATATATACCTCTTTCCTTAATTAATTATGTATTTGATAGTAAAAAAATACCTTAAAAAGATAGATATCAACCCTTGCTTGTGTAGGTAAATTCTTTTTTTTTTTGTTACAAATGCCCTAGTCCAGGGCCTATTGGATCAATGTTTTTGAGGATAACAAAACATCCCGAAGTGAAAAAAGTAACTAATCTCATTCATGTGTAGTGAAGTTAAAGAGAAATGTTATGAAGTGATTAAATAGACTAACAAAAGTATATCGTCAATAGAGGACCCTGATCACATCAAATCGCGAATTTTAAAAATGAAACACACTGACTTCACCTAGTGACACTAATGTAGGAAATGCCATAAGCCATTAGCCCAAGAATTGAATAAGCATTATCATATACTAAGGAAAAGAAGACTAATTGCAACAATGAAGTGAGAGAGAGCGAGTATAAAGATAATGGAAGCAATGATCAAGATCCATGTGAAGAAGAATGAAGCAAAGCCTCGGAAGAACTATATTGAAGAAAATCACATTAATGAGACTAATGGGTAGAAATGCGCTAAATAGACTAATGATTGGAGAATTGCAGTACGGACGGTCAAAGCAGTCAATGTGCCAACCGACATATGACGGGCATAAATTTCAAATTCCACCCGATAACAGCTAGCTTGCATCTTTAGCTATAAAAACTCATTTCTGACTGTTGGGGCATTTAGGAGAAGTAATTAATATGGTATTTGAGCATTAACTCTCGAGAATAGTGTTCTAAGTTGCAATTACTCACATTAATCATCTTTTGCTTGGAAATTGTTTTGCGCCTTATTGTTACTATTCTTAGATTCTGTAATTAGGACATCATTGGTGCAATCAGATCTCTTAGGATCATTCAATCACCTTTTCTTGTTCATTCCTTTAATCGGTTAAGGTGCGGGGTTGTCGCACTTGGCTCTTCGAAGAGCGAGCTTGTGGACTAGCTCAGATTGGTTGTAAACGGTGTTGTGAGGACATGCACTACAAGAAACTTAGCTATAGATGACAAAAAAAAGTTGTCACAAAACTTCAATGTGCGTCACTTAATATTTTTGGTGACGAAAAAGCATATGTCACCGCCTATGTCACCTTAACCTTGTCACTAAATGCAAAATGTGCAAAAAAGTTATAATGTCACTAATTTTAGAATTATTAGTGATATAATAACATATGTGTCACAGAGCACTAGGTTTTTGTGACGATAATTTTTGTCAAGAAATAAAACTATATTTGTCGCTAGACAATTGGGAATGCCACACATTGGAAAATAATGTCTAACATTTTTTGTCGAATTATGTGGCACACAACGTTTTTTGATATAATTGTATATCACAGTTTGTCCACTAGTTATGTCATTAAAAGATAAGAGTATGACGATCTTCTTTGACAAAATTCATCGCGTCATTAAAATATTCTAAAAAAATGACATTGAGTTGCACCACAAACAAAATATGTAATGTCTTTTTTGGCTAAAAAAAGGGGATATTGATAAAATACAATAATACAATTTTAACATGCCTGACAATTTATCTTACAGTTTATCTTGATCTTTAGTGACATTAATTGTTTGCAATTCTGTCATATTTTATGGTTATACTTTATGACATAAATAGATATAATGACAAATCTATTAATGACATAATTTTTTTTTTCTATTTTGCTTGAATTCAAAATTTATAACAAGTAAAATGAAAAGAAACCTATAAAAGCACTTAATTTAATAGTCAATTGTAATATGGTCATATCACAATAAGATAATTTCAATACAATATTCAAGTACTTAATATCCTACAGTGTTCAAAATATATAATAATATAGAAGAGTAGTCAAAGGCAAATAAAGGACACATCTCTTATAGTTTGAGGAATCAATTTCTGGTGTTCTTGAATTTGCGGATTGCTCACTTGATTCCCTTGACTCATTAGATCCTGCATGCAATAAAAAACTTAAATTCGTACACATTTTTTTGTTTCTTTGAAAGGAAAATGAGGATATGCAAAGCAAAACAACAAACATACACAACAATCAAGCAATACAGCAAGAAACGATTCCCAGAATAGTAGCAGATTAGGCACATGATAAACATAAAAATTTAAATGAATTTATAGCAGAGACCATCCTATAAACAAAACCAGGCCTAATAAACTTAAGTTAGTATACATTTTTTTTTTCTCTTTTGAAAGGTAAATGAGGATATGCAAAATATTCAGCAAACATACACAACAATTGAGTAGTACAACAAGAAATGAGTCCTAGAACAGCAGCAAATTAGGCACCAAGAAAACAAAAAAAAATCTTTTTATAGTAGAGATCATCCTCAAACAAAATCAAACATGTCCATAACTCTATAAATTAAACACATAGTCATCCAAGGTCCAAACTTGCTCAAAAGTCACAAAAACCAAGATCACAACCCTAAACAACAAGATGAATGACCAAACAAAAGATTGAATGTAGGAGCAACAAGACCAACTTAGCACCAAAATAGAATGAACAGCTCAAAATCAAAATACAAGCCAAATACTGAAACCATCAGGCCGTACACAATAAGTCATCGATCTTACCACACTTGATGATCATAGCAAACAAAGAATTTACAAATCAATGATAGCAACATAAGCACCAAATCCGTACCATGTACCTAAAGGTACAATATTTGGAACCATGATTCCAGCTTTCTTTAAGGCATTCCTCATGGCATCCATTTGTGACTTCATCTTAGCTCTCATGCCATTTATCCTTGATTGACATTTTTTCAGCTTCATCTAAGTCTTCTTCGAACTCTTGTTGACCTTGACAACCTTCGCATTTGAAGCTTTCACTGGTTTTGGCCCATATCCAAGTCCTTTGACATATCCTGATCTTGTCGCCAACACTTTATCCCTAATCTTGTCCACTCTCATTGGTTCTTTACCTTCTTCCGGAGTGTCATTCAACATTTAAATCATTTCCTCCTAAAAAATATGTTATTTACTAAGTCATAATAAAAGAAATAATTTCCACTGAAAAAATAAAAGATAAACTTACGTACATATGCTTTTGAAGTTGCTGGTGTTAACCATCCTTTTGCCTCAGAATAGTGGGTGGCTTTAAAAAGCTCAATCATATCAGGCTCTTGCTCCTCTTTACACTGTTTAAGCATGAACTTTTAAATGATATATGATTTATAGTTGATAATTACTTTAATAATAAAATTATCATTTATACAAACTTGTAACGACTTGTGACAAAGGCTGTCAAACCTTGGTTGTGAATCATGCTCACACTGTTTCGAGCTTTTGCATTTTGTTTGCACCTTTCCTTCATTTTTCAAAAGGAAAAAATTAATAATAATTACTCCCTCCGTCCCATATTATCTGTCCATTTTCCCCCTAAAATATTGTCTCAAAGTATCTGTCCTTTAATCACTTTTAAGATAAAATTTCCTGATTAACCCCTATTTAATTTTTCTCGTAAATATAATACTGTGATAATGAGAGAGAGTTCACCATATAAATAATGGGAGTGAAAAAGGTGTAATATGGGTAGAATGGGTAAAAAGTCTATAGAATTTAACAAATTGATTGATTTTCTGAATATGTGTGAAAAAAGGAAATGAGACAGATAATATGGGACGGAGGGAGTAGTATGCTAAACTTTATAGTCTAGATTTAAGAAAAAAGAACGTGACAATGATAATATTATAACCTGATAGTCGGGATCACTAAACAAGCTGCAAAGGCTTTCCCAATTCTCTCGAGTCATGTTCTCACCAACAGGTTTGTTTTGACGTGCTACTTTGGCTGATGGAAACTTCTTAAAGTGCTTGTGTAGCCTGTAATGATGATTTTGAGACAAACTTTGTAGAATCTAGAAGGCACTTTTCATCAGATATTCTTCATCGATTTTCATTTCAAACTTAGTCTAAAAAAACAAACATAATGCCTATTTTAGTTCAAATTAATATAAAATGATAATCATAAACTCGGAAAAAGAATGAATATTACTTACACTAAGCCTCTCTAATGCATGTTGCATGTCATCGTTAGTCAATTCCGACCATTTGCTTGGGATATGAATGAATTGACAAGATATCACCCCAATTTCTGAGAGAACTTCGCAGATTGCACCTCACAAACTGGTCTACATTTACCTTCAAATATATCAATCACCAATTTGTTTTTCCCTTTCAGCAAGCATCTTTTCAAGTCCTTGTTCCTTTGTTGGGTCACGAACTCTTATGGAGCTCGACATTTCAACTTTATGACATAATAATAAGTATACAACGATTAAAATAAAAGTCAACTAAAAAGTAATTATGTTTTTTGTGTGAAATTACTTGTTTACCTACCAAGGTTAGGCGGGGGTGACTCTTCAACATTTTGGTTTTCCATCGGTTGACCTTCTCTTCAAGTGGATACACGTTGCGCCTCTCCAATATTACGGGGCTGCACTTGTTTTCTAACAGCCCTTGGTGCTTGTTCTTTAGCAGGCCTTTTTGAATGCTTCCTAGTGCCATCTGTTTAAAGAAGATATATAAATAAATTATTTTATCAACTAATTATAGGAGTAAACATTTTTTTTACTAATGAGAACAAAAAAATTTTATGAATCCAATTCATGAGAACATAATCTACAAACTAAAAATAGTCAGAATTCAAATCTACATTCCAAACGACCACAGGTTTCAAACCTAAAAAAATAAAAAAGCAAACCAACAATGAAACTTGCATACAACAGGATATTACAAGCAAATCTAGGCTACCACAAGTGTCACTCATCACCTCAGATATAGCTGAACAGACCATGCACAAAGTTAGTTTATTAATTAAATTCACTAGCACATACTCAACAAAAAGAATGGAAATAAAACTTATATATGAAATGTGAACCAAAACTACCACACCTAAAAGCATAATGCAATGTGAACCAAAATACAGCCCAAATGAATTAGCCATTCCAACCAATCATGGGTGCTATTGATCTAATAGCTGCTACTCACCAAGTCTTGTATTAACAAACACAAGGTTAACAACTCTATGAAAATTGTCCTTCATTTTATTACAAAAATTCACATATATATACTAGAAACGAATGATTTCATTAAAATTATAATAGTATACCCAAAGATTACTAAAAAAATAACAAAAAATTGAAAGAAAGAATAACCATAGATTTTATTATACTTGTTTTGGAGACTTCAATTTAAAGTAGAACCAAAAGAAAAGTTGTAAAAAGAAAAATCATAGATTTTATTTTACCTATTTTAAAGATTCCAACTTGAAGTAGAACCAATAGTTAGTGCATTCATGGATGGTTTCAAGAAAAAAAAAAGATGTATTGTGTTTTGAGAAGTGGAGACAGTTATGCAAGAGTGGTGGAAGTGTTCACAATTGCTAACATATATTAACTTCATTGAGACAGTGGATTGATAAATTCTTGGTGTGGTATCCAAGGTAGTGGATGTAGGCTTTGGTAGGCCGAACCACTATAAATCGAGTGTCTCCATTTTCTATCTCCTTTACTCTTTGCATTTAACTGCTTCAATATTATTGTCTTATTCCACTATTCAGTTTTTATTAACTGCTTCATTAACTAATCTACAGAAAACCATCTACAACAATTTACAAAGCATCATCACTAGTGACTTCAATACCTCTCATTCAGTAAAAAAGTTTAAAGAGTAGCTATTCACCACCCTCTAGCTACACCAAAGGTACCAACAGGGTCAGGGCATGCCACAAGTCTCAAAGAGGGCTTACACTAGTACTTATAGATCACCGACCAACGAGGACCATTGGCAAGACTTAAACCCCATACCTTTCAAGCAGAAGTTCGAAGTCTTACCAACTCAACCAACCTTAATTCGCTTGTGGTGAATAATATACTTTTTTGTTCTTGAATAATAATGGATCTATACACCACTTGGTCCCATTTGGGTTTAAGAGAGAATCAAGTTGATATCAATGAATATTACCTGGAAGCTTACTTGAAGCATTATCAACCGTTAGATTTCCTTTAATTGCAAGTAAGATTAACCTAATTAGCATTAAATGCACATGTGATTTCCTCCACTATATAAAGGAGTCCCCAAATGTTATTTTCACACACATCTCATTATGTATTCTCTTCTTTCTGAGTAATAAAGAAATTCTCTCAGTTTTCTCTCTTATCTCCGGTTCTTGTTCTTATTGTTTTTATTTAGTTTTACAACAGATTATCAACACGAGAGCCTCGCCAAGAAATTTAATTATTTTCAGGATTTGATCTCTTATTTTCTAAATTTAAATTCCATTTGTGTTTTAATTATTCCATACTTCTACATGTCCTCCATTTATACTTATTTTCAATTGACACCAAAAGTTTTCATAATGAAAATTCAATTGTTACTTGAAGTTGTCATAATTTTATTTTTTCAATTGACTCTAGAAGTTTCATAATTAATATCCAATTCACTACTAAGTGAAGTGAGACAGAATTTAACTTTCAAATATCGAAATCTATCATGGTATCAGAGCAGGTTCTTTCCTACACTACTTCCGCCGCTCTCCCCTCCACCTCTGCCAGCCACACAACAACCTCCTTATCCTTTCCTCATCAACAACCAACACAAGTGCCACCAATTTTAATCACTCGTCCCAGTGCGACTAGATCACAAGAATTTTCTCCTTCGAGGTCAAAACTCCTACCAGTCATTTAAGACCATAACTTAATATGATATATAGTGATGAAAGCTCGTCTTACCCACCTCACCCCTTCTAACCACTCTAACAATCGAATCTACCACCACATAAAGTCCCTTGTTCAAAATCCAGAATTTGAAACTTGGCAAAGGCAAGACCAATTCCTTCTTGGCTGGATTCTATATTTTCTAACTAAACTAGTCTTTGCACAAGTTGTTGGATGCACAACTTCTCATTCTTTGTGGACACCCTTGGAAAAGCTATATGCAAACCAATCGACGAACTGTATTCATCTAGAATTGCAAACTACAAAAATAAGAACCTATCTATTTTGGATTAGCTCCAAAAGATCAAAATTGTGGCAGACAATCTTGCCATAGCCGGTCATCCAGTCTCTGACCAAGATTTAATCCTTCAAATCCTAGCAGGTGTTGGACCCGAATATGACTCATTGGTGGTCTCTGTTTCCACTAGCACTGAGCCAGTAATCATGGATGATCTTCACAGCCTCTTACTAGGCTATGAATACAGACTTGAACATCATACTCTTTCTGAAGCAATTCCAATTACAGCCAACATTGCAACCAAGACAAATTCATTCAATCCTAGTCCTTCATGTAATCCAGAACGTAGTAGAGGGAACCATTCCTTCCGTGGCCGTGGTAGAGGTCGTGGACGACCCACTCCTCAATTCAACTTCAATCTGGCTGGTTCATATTTGTAACTCCACCAATCAGCCCTAGTGTCAAGTTTGCTTAAAATTTGGGCATTCAGCACTAGACTGCTTCCATCGCTTTGATCATGAATATCAATAAGCTAGCTCAGACTATAAACTCATCGGCATTAATGGCCTTTAAATCTACCATCTCCCATGATGATGATTGGTATCCAGAATCTGGGGCTAGCAATCACTTGACTATAGATCTTTTCCAATCTGTCTATTTACTCTGAAGACTAAGGACATGATCATGTAGAAGTAAGAAACGGAACAGGTTTGTCTATTAAACATATTGGCTCTTGCAAACTCCCTTCTCTTAACCATCCTTTATACTCAAATAGTGTGCTTTATGTTCCTTCCATTACAAAAAATTTAATTAGTGTCTCTCAATTTGCTTCTGAAAATAATGTTCTGGATGATGGTCTCTATCAATTTCCAATTGAAACTATAAGTTGTCATAATTTTATTTTTTCAATTGACACCAAAAGTTTCCATAATTTCTTTCTTTTTTTTTTTTTTCGTTATTGACATTGTCACAATTTTGTTTTATCAATTGACACCAGAAGTTATCATATACACCATGAATTTTAAATTGTTATTGACATCTGTTGGGCTAAAATATAAATAATAGGTGTAGACACCCATTTTTGTCCTTGTATCCTTTAAGTTAATATACTTGTTTAAATTTTTACATTTAGGACCATTTAGGGCATATTCTAATTCATTTTGGCATTTAGCAAAATTCATTAGTATAATATTAGGAGTTAATTTGTTAATTATCATCTACCTTTAATTGCATTAAAAAAAGAGAGAAAAGTACAAAAAAATTGAAAATTGAAAACATATCGCAAAAAAAAAGGGAATAATTTTTTTTCATTTATTTGATTACATTTCATTCTTCAAGTTCAAGCTCAAACATTTTACAAAATACACAAAAAAGGGGGGGGGGGGGAAACCAAAAAAAAAAGAAGGGGGATTTTCCAAATTGATCTTTCTTCATTAGCCCATGAAGCCCACTAGTGCACTCCAAGCTAGCCCAAGACGGCCTGTGAGGCTTAATTTGTAGCCATGCCTTTGACAACATTCTTCTGGTCCTTGAATTTTGGTTGCGAGGATAAGAAATGTAACTTGCCCTGAAGTTTAAATGTTGCCTGCACAACCAAACCAAGATATGACCATTGTCAATTTGAGCTAGAGCAACGAGAACATGATGCTTAAATCAGATTGCGGTGGGCCACATAGTTTTCACAGGGGGTAAAGGATACTGTCAGGCATATGGACGCGATTACCAGTCAGCCACAAAGCAATGAAGCTCCAACATAACAGATAAAATGAGGCGGTAGTCAATTGTTCACGGGCAGACAACTTTGGCATTATAAATAAAAGGACAGTGCTATAACAGCCATACCAAACAGAGACACAAGAACAAACCACCAGCAGGTAAGGATGATCAATACGTTGCATGGCAATGTATACATGGGAAAGCAGGGTAAAAGTTCAAAAAAAAGAGGCAAGCAAAACAAAGTCAGTAAAGCATAACGGTCGAGGGCTTAAAGCAATTAAGCAGTGACAAGCAAGCAAGTATACAAAGTCAATACAAATCAAAGTTGCTGCAAGCTCAAGCAGGGAAACTCATCAATCACAGCCAAGAGACATGAATCAAATGAAGTTGGTGCCAAGGATCATAACTAACAGAATGCAAGCTTAAAGCCATTAGTTTAAACTGTTATCATTTACTATTGATCAAGGGCAGAGATCATAATCATTCAATTCATCAGAGGCCGTAGGATCTAAGTCAACAGATTAAGTCCATGGATTCAACAGATCAGTGGTAAAAGATTAAATGCAGACAAAATAACAAATTAAACAAAATAGGCAGTAACGTAAAATTTAAAGGATGAGTTGAAGCAGAAATTACCTGAAGGGAAATTCCATGAACTTGCTCCCTGGTGCCAGCTCAACGTTGAGGCTCCAAGCTGATCGTTCTCATGTTTCACAACAACCTGCAAAAGAGACAAAATTGGTTAGCTAAAATAGGGGGAGAGGAAACAGAAAGGAGAATAGGGATAGGAAGGAAAATGGTAGCTGGCAAGGAGAGGAGAGGGGGATCCTTGGATTCATTGAACCGAAAAAGGAGGGGAAAAACCTCTCTGATACATTGAATCAGAGAACAAAAAAAAATCCTCTGGCTTTTTCTTTCATTTTCTCTCGGATTCGGTCTCTCTCACCTCTCGGGGACCTCTCTGATCGAACATTTTCTTTTCCCTCACTTCATTCCTTCTCTCTTCACTCACTGATCACTCTCTGACACTTCGATTACTCTCTCCTCTCTCTGTCATCTTCCTCTCTAACGAAAAACTCTTTCTGGGACTACTCTCCATCGAAAGAAAACTGATTTCTTCTTCTCCTCACACACACTGAAAAAAACAAGGGATTGACGGAATCCATCGGGGATTTCTCTCTCGAATAAACTCCCTCTTCAATCTCTCAAACGAATGAACTCTCTCCTTACTCTTTAAAGATTCGTAGTCCCTCTCTCTCCAACAAATTTTTCTAGATTTGTAAAAAGACCTAGGGTTCATGAGATGTAGATTTGGGGGTTTTTCAAAATGGAGGGATCTCTTGGAATTGACGAGGCTAAGATGAAGCTTAAGGTTCGAAAGGCTGAAAGGGTGAGGTTTTTGTGGAGATTAGGGTTTTGATTTGTTGGAAGCCTTTGAGCTTTGTGTGGCGGTTTGCTCAAAGGACGGAAAGCATCGAGCTTTAAGAGAAGTTAGCGACTGAGGGTTCATTTCCGGGCTTTGCTTGACTCAAAGCAGAATCTGGAGTCAACGGTGGCTACTGATCTGCAAGGAAAGTAAAGGGTTGGAAAAGCTCATCGAGGAAGCAAAGAGTGAATCGAAGAGAAAAGTCGAAGCAAGGAGGAGAAGAAGGAAACGATAAAAGGGAGAGGAAGGGACCAAACGGCGTCGCTTTTGACTGGTAAGTTTACTCTTTCATGCAATTCAATCCTTTTTCTTAAGTCATCATGCGATTTGGGACTTGTTTGCTTCATGTGTTTAATTTTGTTTCTAATTTAATGATTGATGAAGTTTATTTTGATGGATTCATATATGTTCATGTTCTTATGATAATGGTTTGATGATTAAAGTGATTATTTGGTTAAAGCCTTAGATTTTTAATGAAATAGTTTTGTTTTGGGTTAATAAAATATAATGGATTAGAACTATGTTGCTTTAATGGTTTATTTTTCGTGAAAATTTATGTCTAAGAAGTTTAAGTTGCTAATTTTCCCTTGCTAAAGGTTTGTTTTTTTTATAGATAAATAGGATTTGATAATTTTTTTGGAATTTAGTTTAAACTTAAAAGAAATCAAGTCTTAAACTTGAAATTTTAATTGTGAGTTATAATTGATTCAAAAGTAGATTCTTGATTACTTTTAAAAGTTGGTTTTAAATATAAAGATGGAATCTTTATTTTGAAATTTGAATTTTTAAGTTAAAATTAGCTTGATAATGGAAAGTTATACCAAATTGAGCTAATTTTAATTTGAAAACAGATATTTTGAGTTGAAGGTTAAAATTTTTAAATTAAAAATCAACTTAGACAGTGATTGATGAATCCATTTGAATTAAACTTAGCTTGTAATTAAAATTTAAGTGCAAAGATCTGATTCCTTCTAAATTTGAATTAAGCTAGGGAAATAGTTCAAGTCAAAACAATTTAGTAATTTATCTTTAAGTCTATTTAGAAATTTTGATTGATTTTATGTTTAATCAATTTGGTTCATATGATTAGAAATTTAATTGACCTTTTGTTTTAATTAAGCCCCCGATTTGCTTTATTCATGTTTGATGATTCTTGAACTTCACTGATAGTTTTCCTGATGTGCAGTGAGGTCCCCAGTCTGCCGGATTCGGCCCTTAAGCTTTTGTTTCCTTTTGTTTTAAGTTTTTGGCTTAATTAAGCCCTTGAAATTTGTAGAAAGTAATCACATGCATATCATGTTTATTTGTAACTAATTATAACTGTTTGCATCTCATGCCACCATTTATCTGCTTCGATTAATAAAGAGGTGTTTTTTTTTAGCTACGACGGGCAAATCTCGGGTAAAGGTGCAAGAGCACGACCTCTCGGGATTTCGCCCCGAGATTGATTGGTTTTCATGAATATCCCTGGAGGGCCGGGCAAGGTTCGTGAAGGCCAATTCAAGTAAACTCCTTTTTATTAATCAAATAATAAAATCGGACTTTGCATTCATCATTTGATACATACATTAGTTAATATTTAGGTCAAATTTGAAGGAAATGAAAAAATAAAAAAAGGAAAAAAATTAGAAAATCAAAAGATGTAATAAAAGGTGTTTTCAAAAATGGTTTTAATTATGTTCCCTTACTCAGTTTTCAAAAATTAAAAAAAATGGTAATTCAAGAGTTTTTAAAGGTAAGCATTTTCAAAATTGATTAAAAAGTAAACCCTTTTAAATTAAAGGTTCGATTTTGGATTAAAATTAGTTTGGAAATCGATCAGTAAATCCTTTTGGATTAATCTTAATTTGGAAAATCAAGTTTTTGGTTTAAAGATTTGATTATCAGATTAAAATTAATTCAGAAGTAGATAATCGAATCTTTTTGAGCTAATCTTAATTCGAAAATTAGAACTTTAATTTAAAGGTGAGTTTTTTTTTTCTAATAATAAGATTTTTGGCAAGCTAATCAACTAAGTTTTTCTTGAAAAATTAAAAAATGGAAAAAAAGAGTTTTGACATTGCATTTTCAAAATCTTCCCGGTGCAGGAGACTCAACAAGGGAACAAATAGTGAAAGAGAGTTAAAAGGAGAATTAATCGACGGTCGTTCAATTGTATTCTTCAAAACTCTCGATATTTAAACTTGTTTTGAAAAATGATTTTTCTTTTTCTTTTATATGCTTTCTATTAATAATCAAGATTATGGTAAAAGCAACCGTTTTTATTTAGACCCATTAGATCTTAGTTTAGATTAAAGGTTCCGTCATTTGACGGGCATTTGGGGGTGCTGATCCTTCCCCAAATGTAACAGACTCCCGAACCTAGATTTAGGTTGGAAGACCGGACTTTAAGTTTAGTAGGTCCAATGCCGAGCTTTGGATTTAACTAGACTTAGGAGATCATTAGGTGGCTAATCACACCTTGGAAAAAAAGATTAGTGGCGACTCCTCTTTTCCAAAGTCGTTTCGGCAAGGTTCTCCGGACCCGACCGTTTTGACAATAGGGTCGGATCAAGGTTTTTGGGCTTTTGAAGGATTAAAAGGAGATTAGCATTGGGCTTGAAGTGTAAATTATTTTGGGCTTATTAAATGGTATAGCCTTTTAATTAATTAAGTGGTTAATTATGGTTAATTAATCAAGTTAATGGCCGGTTACTCTCCACTTAAAAGGGGAACTTAATAAATGTTATTTACATGTCAAATTAATGTGGATAAGAGGTTACTTAACTACTAATTTGGACATTATAAATAGGAGTTTTTCTTATGCCCAAAGGGTTGGCAAATTCATCAAAGACAAGAAGTAAAAAATCTCATAGTTGTCTAGTTCATTTAGAAGTAACCTTAGAAGTAGATTATCTTGCAACTAGGATTATTAGTTCCCTTACTTAGATTGTCCTTAAATCCTTGTAATCAAGCACTCGAGATAATTGAATCTCACTCCTTTGTATTATTTCCTAGTGTTCTTAATAAATTTTTTATTTTAACATAATTGCAATTTCATATTTAAAATTTGATTCCCCACTCTTGCATAAAAGAAATAAGGGTGAGAACCCTTATAAATTTCACCTCAAACAATTTGGCATGCCTGGTAGGACACTAGGGAAGTTTTTGCAAATCATACCTCCAAAAACAAGGCAAAATAACAATGAGGACGAAGATAATTCTACCTCGAATGTGAATGTCAATGAAACTGTAAGAGTGAAGAAAGATCGACTCATGAAGATGGAGTTACTCTTGCTATGCTATCAAAAGCAATGATGGAACTTATTACTCAAGTTCAAAAGACTCAAATGAGTACTAATAAGAATGCTGAACAGGTAAACTTACTTGTGCAATCATAACATGAAATGTTTGAACAAAATGGACAAAATCATGCCATTTTAACATATGCAATTAATAATTTGTCTAAACATGTTATATAAATGACAAATCAAAATGTTGGTGTAATTCCAGTTTGTCTTAGAGTGTCAAATTCTGTAAATGGAGATCACAAAATCATGTGACTAGAGTAAGCAATTTTAGACCACCTCCTGGTATAATTATCAGAGAAAATGGTAATTGCTCTAATCCATTGGTAGGAAATGTCATGGGTAATGATAACGGGAAATCTGGAAGATTGAGTCTGGACCATAATGTTATGCCTCAATTGGATAGTCATTTTTAATCGAACAAGGCCATTAGAAGATTTTGTTGATGGTGTTAAAACACCTTTAAATGGTCATTTTCTCAAATAACACATGCTACAGAAGCATGGGGGCAAACTCAGCCTAGAATCGAAGTTTTTGGTTAAAACAATCATGAACAACCTCAAAATCCTATTAGAAAGGATAATGATCTACAAAATCTGTTTAGAGATCAAGTCCTAGGAATTCTACAAGAGCAGTTAGTGCCTGTAGGAAGGGGAGGACAGAGACCAGTTTATAGGAAACCATATCCGGATTGGATTGATCAATGTAATCCTTTCCCTAGAGGATATAAAGTTCCTGACCTCTCAAATTTTTTGGTGAAGATGGACAATCTACTTTAGAACATATTTGTAGATTTAGTATCAGGTGTGGTGATGTGAGTGATTATGTCAAGTTTAGAATGTTTGGCAATACTCTCACCGGTGTTGCTTTTAATTGGTATATTAATTTACCAGCAAATTCCATCCTAAATTGGCATCAAACGGAAACTGCATTTCATGCTTAATTTTATAGGACAAAACTTGAAGTCAATATGGCAGATTTGGCCAAAGTGAAACAAGAACCTAATGAGAAAGTTTATGCCACCTCAAGTGGTCGTTACAAATGAGGCTTGATCAGGATTTAAATTTATTTTTCCTCATAAACTCAAGTGCTACTCAAATGGGTAGAACAGGGCAAGTAAGGGTCATTTCCCTCTAGGAAGGTTGATAACAATAAGGAACCAATCCTTTATACTAAGCAAACAATTAGGTAGCACTGAATAATCAAAGTATAAGAGAGTAATTGTCACTAAGTAAAGCAAACTAAGTAATTGATGAAGAGAAATATATATAAACTAAGCATACCTCCTTTCTCATCCCAATATGTAAGAGATCTATCATCTGTAATGGGTCCTTGACATAAAAGATAACAAGTAAATAAACATGTATACGCCTTGCCAGGATATCAGATTATAATTCCTTGCAAACGGCAAGTCACAACTTGTCACTAGGAAGGACTAAGCGGTAGCTAATAGTTATTCACCAATTCCAAGTTCTTTACCATTATAAGTGGATTTCACCGAGTTATCGACATTGCATCTCTCTTCTAAGCTATACAGATTCGTCAGAAAGCATCCCTATATAGATAGATGAGGCATAAAGTGCATCGAACAATTAACCAAGCTATTAACTATAACATATAATCCTAGATCTATGTAAAACCGTAGACCAAAGAAAGATAAATATGAGATAGCAGTGAACTATATAACTCTGTATCAAGAAAAATGAGATTCTCAGATAATCATACGCATCAGAAAGGTTAAAATACAATTATCTTTACCACTTGAATCAGATCTAATCAACTATACTCATCAGAAAGCATGTTGTATAATCAATAGATAAAAATCGGCATTAGCTTATCAAACAACCACATGAATGGTGCACAACACTCATACAATCATAAGATTAAACATAGAGAATCATATTTGAATTTATCTTGCATAAGAACTTGAATTAAGAACAAAGTCTCACCATTACACAATGAGTAGAAATCTACATGGGAGAGAAAAGGAGTATAAAAGATTTACTCACTCATGAGATTGAGTTAAAGCTCTATTCTTCTAAGAGATGGTAGCTAACTAACAAAACAAGCAATATGAAAGTGTTGGGCGGCTAGCTATTCTAGATGTTCTATTTAGAGTTGAGAATACAAGAGTATGTATAGCAAAGTAGATCTAGGGTTAGCTAGGAGTGCAAATGACATAGAAGTCCTTTAGTGGCCGGCTTTGTTGAGCAAGTAGTGATACATAAGTCCTCATGTAAGCACATATGGATTTCCTATGTAACACTTGCATCGACTTGGACTTGTATGATTCATATGGGCAACCATTAACATGACATGATTAACCACATACTCTTCATGGGCGGCATTGAGCTTTATCTTCTTCAAGTTGTCTACTTGGATCTCCATTAATGATCATTCAAGCTTCCATTGATAATTTTCATGAGCTTCATCAACACATGGTTCACCACATCCTTTTGATTATGGTCGAAATTCACCATCTTGAGGTGATCTCCTTTTGGGCTTCAATCCAATTGTGCTCCAAATAGCTCTATTTTGCTCCATTTTAGACCATATTGCAACTTTGTCTCTAAATGGACTACAAGTGCAAAACGCCCATTTAGGGGGTAAAATAGCATAGAAAACATATCAAATACATGCGAAATAGATACAAAATGCATGTAACATCTCGGTCTCATCAGATACCCCCACACTTACCTTTTGCTCGTCCTTGAGCAAGCGAGGATAGTATGGTTGTAAATATATTCTTGTATCTCTACCTTAGCTCATGCAAATGCAACACATGCAAGTTTTGTAAGTGTACGGTGGCATTTAGCATATGCCACAAGCCTTTAAACCTTTAATTGAAGACATCAAAGGAGGAGTTATTGTCTCCTGAGGGCTTACTTAACTAGAACGATACCCACAAACTTTTTTGGATATAGACTTCGTAGAAACAGTTTCTCTAATGCAATGAAAACGAAATCCACAATCATGAGGTTAGCAAAAACAATAAGGTAGCGTTTGGGAACTAAAATTTGGATTTGGAATTGGATTTCAAATTTGACATTTGAAATGTATGATTTCCAAATTTATGAATTTGAAATTCTTTGTTTGGAAACAAGTAATTTGAAATTCTAACTAATATTTGGATTTAGATTTGGATTTGAGGATTTGAACTAGCATTTTTTTTGCAAAAAAAAAAAAAAAAAGAATTAGCATTTTTTTCTTACCATATAAAAAGTAAATAAAATACTAACAAATAAAATTTTCAATACCATTTTCATACCGCTAATATTAAATAAAAAAAAATTTAAAGATACCAACAACTTTTAAATCCTCATACTCATCTATTTCATCTATAAAAATATGCCACAAGCTTACTAGATGTGTTCTAACCCCTATTTTTTGACCATGCAAACCTATGGTTGTAGTAAATACAAGACATAATCAATCTTTTCATCATCGGGTAGAGATTTTAACAAGTAAATTGTTCTAGACAGCCATT